>VYZQ01058470.1:20591-40323 GCA_013400655.1 Mystacornis crossleyi | reverse complement strand
GTTTCTTTTTCTTAGTCAATTTTTCTGGACCTTTACAAGCAGGCTGCAGAGCCCCACAAATTCCCCCAACTATGACTTGACTATCAGTGAAGACAAACACATTAAAAAAAACCGAAACCAATTTAAAACCCACAAGCCCAGAAAGGAACAATTTAAAGATTATCATTGCTAGCATAGGAATGCCAGAAGAGCAGATCACAGTCTGTGTAACAAAACTGTCACCTGAAAAAACTTCCTTTAACATTCAGGAGTAGTTAAAGAATTAAAACCAAAAGGTGGGACCCACCCACCTTTTCTTTCCAAATCTAACTGATAAACTCTGTTCCAACACTTTCCAAACTCAGTGAGTTCTCCGCAAATTCCAAATAATTTGCATTATAGATGAACAACAGAGGATTAGGAAAGATGGTGAACTCCTTCAAAAATACCCCAACTGAACAAGGCAGTGAAANCATGAAAGGCTCAACTTCCATGTGGCATAGGCACATTTTAACAAATGTTAAATGGCATAGGCACGAAGCTTTAACAAACGGGCATCATCTTGATTTTCTCTGAACTAAGTCCCAAACACAAACCAAAATATCCACCGTGTCCCTGGGAAGAAAGGCAGAACAATCAGAAGCTGTCTTTGTGTCTTTATCTTCCTAAGAATCCTGACATTATCAACTCTTCCTACATTTGTGCACTAAAATAACTATTAGCCAAATAGCACTACTGTGCCAAAGGTATTTGAGTCCTGGTACTTGAGTAAGAGCTGAAAAATAGTGAGATCTCTCTTTAAGGAAAAAAAAAAAAAAAAGGCAGAAAAAGTATTATAAAGCAGATACATAATTTTAAACAGGAAAAAAAACACTGTTAGCAAACTAACAAATCTGGGCATCAGTTTTAAAAATTCAGACAACTGACTGCAATTCATAACACTATGTAATAAAAAAAGAAATAAGCATACCATGCCTACAGTCTTCATCTGCTTGCCCATACTTTTTCTGAAAGGTAAAACATGAAAAGTTTAGGAATAACATTATTCCAGTAAGCATAAACAACTACATGCTTGAATTACAAGTTTTTTTAAACTTTTTAGAAAACATTACCTTGTCTTTTCCTGGGTGGAACATGTAAAGAACATAAGTCACATGTCAATTATAATATAATTAATTCTTAGAATGCTGACTCTCTCAAATTCTTGGTTAATTCTTGAAATGCTGACTTTTTCTCAAATTCTCAGCATGCGGACATTTTAAAAGAGGCGCCTGAATGGGCAAAGGTGTGTGTTTTATACAACACCTAGGAAAAAATAGAAAACTCAACTTTCTAGACGCTGTGTGTTTTTTAATCTTGCACTGCTATGGTTCTGTTGAAATTTTATGATAGGCACATTATTGTATTCTGTCTTTTCAGTAGTGATTTTGAAGATTATTTTGTTTAGTAAAATAAGAAAGAAAATTTGGATTGTTTTCCTCTTTTACTTTTAAGACTTTACACATCTATAGAATTCAAGTCTTTAATAGGAAAGTTTTGATTTCAAGTCTTCTTCCAAACTCCCTGCAGACTTACTGCAATATCATCACTATGATGAACATCCAGATAGGTGCCTCAGAGGATTTTCAAAGAGTGGTGTCAGAAATGTATTAAATACTCCAAGCATCAGTGTGCATATTGGCTTATGGAAATAATTTCCAGAGGTCAAGTCTGTGGTAACACAACTTCTGTTAGAAAAACCAATCTCAGTTATTTGTGAATCTCTTCCCCTAAGGAGCCGTAAGATAGGTCACTTCTTCATTTAGGAGGTTTCCCAATTCTTGCTTTGCACACTGAATAGTCCAATCCAGCTATTTATTTAAAGAATGCTTAAAAACACTCCCTCATCAGATGGGCAAGATTTGTCTTAAAGCTGCCCAGCAAGGTCTTGTGACTTGGCCAAACTTTTTCCACCTGGGATGAAACGGTTCCTCCTAAATACATGAAGAAGTCCCCTTAGAGTGGACAAGGCCCCTGTAAATCTCTAACAGCATTTCAGACAGGTAAGAAAAAGCAGCTTGTAGGTTTATTCTTAAGCACTGCAATGTCCTTTCCTTTAAGAAACCATAGCTCTGATGCTTTAAAGGAAGGACACAACTTTGGCAACGGGGTCACCCGTAATTCAGCGTTAGGCCTCTTGCTTTGCATTTACAAACCTTTACAAGACCCGTTTTCACCTTTCCACTAAATATTTGCAGAGTCTAAAAGTGACATCTTTCACCAGATATGCTCCAGCCTAGCCCTGGAATGCTGGGATTAAACATTAAAAGACTAATTTTAGGCATATGCAAATGGAGCTAAAGCAGATATGAACCAGCTACCTAGATTCTGGCATTTCTTAACTTCGTTTTTTGAGTGTTTTTATTTGCGGAAACTTTATTTTCATGATCTTTAAAGATAAGGTAATTTGGTACGTAATTCAATATGTACCCTAAACCCAGCTATTTTGCCTTCCTGGAATATATGTATTGTTTTTTAATGTTTGAAGTAATTTTCCTTATTTGTTTAGAAAACTGTGATTGAGACCCAAACTAAGAGGTTCCAATCCTGAAAAATAAACGGATCAGGGAGAGCTACAAGACAGAAGCCTCACAGATGCTACAGCAAGAGGGGATTCTGTGGGCAGAGCAACATGCCAAAAATTCTGAGTTGTATTTAAATCTTGACAATACAAGATATTTGACTTTTCTTTCCAGTTCACTAGATACTATAAAGAGTCACACTCACAAGTTGTAAAAAGGAAGCAATTCTATACAGAAGAGTCTCGATTTTGATGCGGTCGAGTTCTGCCTGGCAGGGCTCCGGGAGGTGAGCTGGGGGGTACTGGCTGAGGGAAAGGAGAGCCTCTGTGCAATGCTTCACTGCCACTTCATAATCCTGCTGCTTAAGGGATTCACATGCTTGTTCACATGCCTTCTCTGGTCTTCTGTCTGCCATGACTCAGGGACAGAAATCCTAGAGCAGGGGCAGAGGGGACGATAAAACGTTGGTTAGCTGTGGAATGGCACTGACAACTTGCCAACCAACTTCCATTCCCGTCTGAAGGTGCTGTATCACATCCCCCTCGTGCTAGGCCAGTCACATTTCCTAAACCAAGCTTCTCACTAACTAATTTCTTCCCAGGCTTTTCTCCATCGCTCCCAGCTCTCGGTTTTGATTCTAATTCAAGAAGGTACTTAAAGCCCACGACTGATTTTAAGAATGTAAGTAGGGGGTTCAAATTTTAAAGTCAGCATGGATTTAAGCAGAGGCTTTTGGGTCTTCAATGGCAACAGGACCTTTGCTTTGGAAGGAAAACAATTCATCCTCTAAGTGCCGTCTCTGAGCCTGCAGCCACGGACTCCACGACATCTTCACTTCCAAGCACTTCTCACCTACACTCGGAAGGAGGAGACGCTTCTTCTGGGGGAAGGACACCAGGGATGCACAGGGAAGGACAGGAAAGACCAGGGGGTCAACAGCAAACCAATCATTTGTCTCTTCCTTCTGCTGGTTTAGGTACATTTACAGCTGAGAAAGTCAAGACACCCCTGCCACACCAACACCTTTGTGCAGAACTTCTTACATCATTTTAAAGTAAATATTTGGGGGGGGACTGAAATAGTTGTAATAGAAATCTGTATACAGACAGACATTATCTGCCAATAAACTAAGACAAATGGTTATCCACATCTGAAAGACCAGCAGAAGAGCAAAGCACTTCTATAATCCCTGTCTACATTCTCCCTTCATTGACATAATATTTAAATCCATGATACACATCCCTAGAGACACTGTACTTTAGAGCAGACTTCACAAAAGTGGGTTCTGATAACTGAAAGAGGAAAAAACCTAAGAGTTCTCACTTTTGCTTTTAGCAAGCAGCATATTGTCAATATTTGTGATTACAGATCAACTATTACAATTGTCTCAAATAACTATTTTTAGTCCACTTTAAAAATTCACTGTTAAAAGTTTCCTTTATACTTGGTATTTTCAGATTTTCAACCAAAGGTAAAGTAACTTCAAGAATTTACCTGGAAGTCAAATAAATGCATTTTCCTCATATGAAAAATAATCCATTATCCCACTTTTCCCATTAACACATGCCTAAGCCAACATTCAGGAGAAATGTAAACAAGTCGTTTCATATATTGTACAACATAGCGTTCTATGTGTGCCCTTCTATTCTTAAATTTCCATCCAGTAATACTGATTTTTCAAGACTTAAAACAGCTTCCCTTTTACAACACTGATATAAAAATTTCCCATATACAACTAAAAAAAACCCTTCTCTAAAATGAAGTAACGTAAGCGTGAATATTTTGCAGTTATCCTGGTACAAATCTGTGACATGTGCCTCTTTCTTAATAACAGCCTTGCAAAATATTACCTCATTCATCCAGATATTTCTTTTTCTGCTAAAAATATGTCTGCATTTTCAAATAGAATCGGAACAGGCAAGTAGGTTTTGCATTTTCATACATTTGAGTCAATTCATTCATGAGGTAATTCTATTGAAGAGTCTGCTGGGTCACTTAAGCACGTATTTTCAATTACATAAATGTTAGGTATTCTTAAGCTGTGTATGCAAGGACCCTTTCTAGATAAAACTAAAAATCATGTGGTTTCCACTTCACTACCATTTTAGGCCACTGTGTATTTCACAAATCTAGGATCTGCTTCCACAGTGATACAACAGTTAATTGATGTTTTTCTCATGTACATTGTTTTCCTCCTAAGGGACTGAAAATAGAGGACTCCATGAACTCTGCTGCACTTTTGATTTCCTCACTTCCTGGCTGACATATAACCAAAATTCCTTTGACCAAAAGGCTGAGCAGAGCTTCTGTGTGTTTATTCGCAAAGAGCTGACTAAACACAGATCCCATCCTAAGTGAGCTGGCCAGCACAGCTGACAGGAATTTGAAAGCCCTTCTCCTCCAGCATGGCACCACGTAAAAGACAAAGATGTTCCTTATCAGTTGCCTCACGCTGACTGGTTGGATAAATATATGATTTTACAGACCCAGAAGTGGCCACACAATTTCTTCCGTCAGTTTGAAGACTCCAGAGCCCTTCAGAGGACACAACTGACCCTGAGCAAAATCCTGTGAATTAAGTGGAAGCAAGAGCACTAAGGACCAAGCTGTTGGATAACTGGCTAAACTGAGTCACACCAATGATATTTCAGAGCATTAAAAAAACCCCCAAATCACAGTGTATGGGACACAGTGATAGACATGGAGCCACTGCAGTGTAATTTGTTTGGAAAAAAATCAAATTACAACAAACAAAACCAGTATGTGGACAACACGTGGAAAATTATGCACTCAGGCTCTCATTTCCTTTCAATCCCATGCAGAGCCATACATGCAGACTCAAACATGGACATTTATTAGGTATTTGTGCCATCTACTTCAGATTCCAATCCAGGTGCTCTAGACTGTTCCTTGGAGACACCTGACTTTTCCTGCTGACTTCAGAAACGCTTGCTCCTAGTTTTGGTACCCTAAATCAGCAAGAGAGACTTGTGAACATAAATTACAACCACCATTTCTTAAAATCTAGTCTGTTGAAGTACCTGACTTACCTACATAGGAACTGCTCTGCATGATTTTCAAAGTCCCAGCAGGACTGGGAAGAGCGATTGTCCCGCTCTGCTGGGCACTGCTGATGCCTCACCACGAGTCCAGCGTCGAGTTCTGGGCTCCTCCCTTGAAGAAGGACCTTGAGGCACTGCTGTGAGCCCCGAGAGGGGAACAGAGCTGGGGAAGGGTGTGGAGCACCAGGGTGATAGGAGCAGCTGAGGGAGCTGTCTGGGCTCAGCCTGGAGAAAAGGAGGCTCCGGGGGGACCTTCTCAACCCCTGCAATTGTCTGAAAGGAGGTTGTGGCCAGGTGGGGGTCTGGCTCTGCTCCCTGGGAACAAGTGACACAGGACAAGCGGAAACGGCCTCAAGCTGCACCAAGAGAGGTTTAGGTTGGATATAAGGAAAGATTTCTCCACTGCAAGAGTGGGTCAGGATTGGAATGGGCTGCCCAGGAAGTGATGGAGTCACCATCCCTGGAAGTGCTCAAAAACAAGTGCACTTCACAATATGGTTTAGTTGGCAGAGTGGTATTTTGTCAAAGGTTGGACTCAACCTTCGAGGTCTTTTTCAACCTTAAAGTATTCATAGAATCATTAACAGCCAAGGCATGAAGGCATTTGTTAAAAGAAATTTATTTTCAGTTCTACAAATCTTTATTTTCAAGATCTCAGGCATAAGATTGGAATTTCTACATTCACTCTAAGAGTAGAATTTATTACAGATTAGAATTGAAAGCTGAAGTGTCACAAGGTCTATGCTGTATTCCCATCTCTCTTTGCAAAACTGAGCAAATCACTTATGTGCTTCACTTCCGTCTGAAAAACTGAAATTAAAATACTAAACATGCAACAGAAAAAACATCAGGATTATTCATTTTCTCAAAGAGACCTGGAAAACCACATGCCAAAAGAGTTTGAAATTCAATTCTGAGAAGTGATTTATCCTATAGTGAAGTTTAATACATCATCAAAATACTGAAGAACCAGTAAACAGGCATATTCCCACTAGCTGAAGTTGAATATCTAAAATAGGTGGACTTCCCTATGAAATTATATATATCAATATATAATCTGGCATCATACCATTGTACCTCAAAAAACTCCTGCCCTTAAGTAGAACAGAACTTACTGAACCTGCATTTCTTTGAAGGCCAAGTTGTACTCAGCTTATCTTCCACAAAATATTATTTCAAAGACCTGGTTAGTTCCAAGTGGTGTAACTTAAACCTTGGTGGTTTTTACAACTAACCATGACAATTTCCCCCCCCCCCACCCCGCTACAACTAATGATTTTCTGGCTCAATACTCCTAATGAGTATTCCACCTTCATGCCAAAGGGGTTTTGTAAACAAACACAAAAAGAGTAACTAAAATCTAGTCTCCAAATAAAGCTGCACATTTCCCCTCCAGAACTGCAGAGGGGGCTGGGAAAGGCAGAAGGGACAGCTTGAGGAGGAAGAGTGATAAACAACGTGATCTACACAGTCATTTATTTCCAAGTAAACACTACGCCTGCTTGGTGCACAGGAGGCTCTGAAGAACTACTCCACAGTCTGATGAGCCCAACTTCAAATTAAAATCGATGTAGGAGGAGAGAACATCATGAACTAAAATTCTAGTGTTTCACGGCAGTTTAACTCATGACTGTGCACTTCCATGCTCCACAGCTTACTGATGTGTTTTATGGAATCAAACGGTCCATACACTAAGATGATGGTAAGTCAAAGCATGTGAAGATTCCTAAAAAAATTTCAAACAGATGCTTTTTCAATTCACTGTAAAGCATCTAGCCAGATAACTCTCGCTGTACTTCATAAACAAACAGATTAGAGGGCACAATGCTGTTCCTATTAATGTTACTGGCAAAATTCCCAATGTCTGCCAAGACAGAAGGATCAGATCCAAGGTCTCGCATGCCAAGCTGACAAACAGTAGACAAGTCAGTAAATATTTGCATATTTTAACCAAACATTAACATCTCTTGTAAAGATTTATGCTAAAGCAATGATGTTCAACTTGCAGTCCTACAGTGAGACTGGTAGGGATTTACTGTCAATTGAATTTACTTCAAGAGCCACATCCTGGGAATCGCAGAGTGAAGCAAATGAATGAGACCCATTGCCATGGGGAACACGCAGGGGAAGAGCCTCTCCAGCTGCCTCCCATTACAATCCATAACCCTTCAAACAGTTCTGCTGAGAGAAATAAGCACAAAATATTCCTTGCCAAAGCCATTCAGCCATGTCCTCCCGTTAGCAGCCCGCTGTCCTGCGGGAAAGGAGAGGAGGAGATGGATTTGCCCTTCCATTGCCTATTGCGGTCAAGCTGGCGCAGGCTCTGAGGGCAGGGCAGGAATTCGCTCATCCTGCCCCTCTCTGCAGAAATGCAAGCACTCTGTTTCCCAAGCCTTTGGGATTTTTCAGCCCATCTCACACACTGGAAAGGCTGCCCACCAAACTGGACAGAAGTTTTAAACATGTAATAAATTCAGGCAATACTCAAGAAAAGGCAGCTGGTTTATCAGAACTTCCCAGCAATTCCTTTTAAGAGCAAGAAGAAACCTACTGGATTTATTTATGAGGCTGGTTGCTCTGTCCATCCTCAGTAAGTTCTGAGCTTCCAGTCAATTGGAACTGAATTTCCCAGAAGTCTGAAGGGTCTTGAAGATGCTGCAGGTTTCATGAAAAATGTGTAACAAGACAGATAACAGACCCAGGGAAAGGTTAAGTTATAACTCAGCCTCTTACTGATACCAAGACATCAGTTACCCCATCAATTACTGCCATGTGCTGCCATTTACCATCAAGAGCTGTAGCAAAGTATCAGCCACCAGTGAAAGGAAACTCTTATTTATTTTTCTTGCCTGTAACAGTCAATGCCATAGGCTGCATTCATCAGCTTAACTGCTCCAAAATCCATCCAATAGTCACCAGGTTTCACTAAAGCAGAGTTTCCAAACTTTTCAGACTACAGACCCAAGCAGTAACACATCCCATCCCTTTCTCAAAGTTATTACTGGTAAACAGAGATGTACGCAATTCACACATTAAGGGCTCAAAAATTTGTTGTTTCCATAACATATACAAGTAATATTTGAGAAGTCACAAAGTTGGTATGGCTACAATCCCTGTGATTAACAGTTTCCCTCTCACTTAAAATTATCAAGCAAAAAGTGACAAGATACTTTAGTTTATACAGGTATGGAAAGATCTGGGGTTTAATCTGAATATCTTGAATATATTACACAATAAAAAAGTTAGCTACTGTGAACATGCCAACACTATAGTTAAAAATCATGGGCCACTGAAATTCAACTATCGAAACTCTGCAAACAACCTGCATTTGTCAGTCCACACACTAAAACAGAAAATAGTACATCTGTCCACTGCTGAATCATATAATAGAGTTGCTCTGGCATCTCTTGTGAACCCACCTTAAGGTATGCTTGCATCTCTAGATGTCAATTGGTTTTGGACTATTATCAAATACCACTAAAATACCTTTAGATCAGTAAAATAAAATTAAACATCCATTTATTTTCCTTACCTATCGTGGCAAAATAACCCCATCTTTGTCTTGAGATGAAAAAATAAAATAAAAACCCAAAACCACCCTATTCAAGCCTCCAGGATGGAATAAAATAGAGCTGCACAAAATACAGAAGTGACTTAGAGACGCATACAGAAAAAAAATGTACTTTCCTAATGTCATGACATACACATAAATAACCCCGGTCTAAAAAATCATTTAATAAAATGAGAGTAGATAATGATAGTGCACCATACCAATGCAGCAGAGAGGAAAAGGATGGTGCATCTTTCATACACAGCGCGCAAGAAAGAATTATATGAGAGGTGCTTTTGGCTTTTTTTTTCTTTTAAGAAAAATGTAACAGCAGAGGTCTTACGCACTCATTTATTGCAATTATGGCTGAAGTCCGTAATAGCGGTTAAGGAGTTCTCAGAAATGCACTGCACACCTTACAGAACAAATACAAAAACCTCCACCCTTGGGAGAGGACAATCTAATCGGTTTTCTGAAATAACTGAATTACTTTGGCTAATGTTGTACAACTCCAGGCAAAATGACCCTACTTTCAATTCCAAAAATGATGTTAAATCTGAAATGGAGCATACAGAATGAGGCAAGCGCATTTCAAGGTTTTATTCTATGCCATAACAGCAGCAAGAATCCTGCTCCAAGGCCTCTGAGGAACACGATATGCCTGTTTGGGGAAGGGAGAAAGGGGAGAGAAGAGGTTCATGATGCCCTCGACTGTTAAATGCTTAGACTATCCTTTCACATTGAAAAATCAAAAGACAGCACCAGAAATTAGGAGGACAAGTGATCTCTGGCCACATAAATGGAGCTTTGAGTCTGATCCTGTGAACTTAAAGTATAGAATAAACACAACCACGTTTAGTGAAAAAGAAACAAGAGCCTGTGGGTGGTTTATCATTCACATAACGACACAGGCAACCGAGATTAAGAGCAAATGCCTTCTGCATCTGGATCCTCTGCAGGCTTTAAACCACTTTACATACATCACAGATAGGAACAAGTTACATTTTTTTGCATGCCAGTTACGACTTCGGTACAGACTACTAAGTGATTATTAACACTTTATTACCTTTACTAATCTCTTTTATTTTCATTTTGGAAATAGCAGCAAAAGGACAATCTGTGCAGCCAGCAGCAGCAACACTCAGACCCGGACAGACTGGCTATCTTTGGCTCAAAATCTGGAAATAACTCATGGCCTCAGCACTTGCAACCACCCCATTCACCACATCCCTAATACCTTCACATCCTGCCTTTAAAATGATCCTTCTTCACACAGCTGTCTGAAAACATCACCTGCCCTGATGGAACTAAGCAAAATACCTGGCAAGTCACAGCACAGCATCTACGTGACGTGTGCTGGTGTTGTCCGAAAGCCACCCACAGCCAACAGATACAAGGTTCCTAGTTACACCAAGCAAATATATACCTACATATTGCACTCATTAACTTCACAGAACAAATACCGGCTTGTAAAGTTCCATACTCTGAGGTTGTGTGAGGACAAAAGCATCTGGACAAGCTTATGATGGCCTCCTGCGTGTCTGCATTATGATGATATTTTCTTTAACTGTGTTAGTCACAGAGTACATTTTCCAAGGGCTACCTGGCGGAATGAGCGGGCAGAACGGAGGCTGCTGCTTAATGCACATCCAGTGAAATACTTCAGCACAGGGCTTGAGGCCTTATTTACTGCGTGCTACTCAAATCTTGCTCTAAAGACAGCATTTGAACGTTTTCGCTAACTTTTCAGTAATGCCGACAATACTGTGACAGACCACGCTGAAAGAACTAAGAAAATATCTTTACCATTCTGACAATATTCCCATTTTCAGAGAATTAAGATAAGAACGCACAAGGCCAAAGAGTCTATAAACTTCTTATATTCACATTAAGAGATCTAGGAGTGATTTTTCCCCATTATGCTCTGCCTGTACTCTACAGCCCTTTAACGTGACCAACGCAGAGCACCCAGCGCCTCCAGAGTGACTTGGGAGTATCCAGCATTTCTTTACATCACAGCATGGGAAAATCATTAGAAATACAGAAAATGAAGTGTAGCAAAGATGGGGCTTAAGTAGGATTTGCCTTCTCCTTTTTTTGCTATTCCCTACTCCATTTCAGAAACACTTTCTAATTTATGCAGATAGCAAAACTGTATTCCAACAAACAACTGTATTAGCATTATAAAATAAATCATATGTACCCACACTGCACAGCCTCCCTTTTATTTCTTTCGAATACTAATATTTTTCAATCTCCTTCTCCTCATTCAACCACCCCCATCTCTACATTTATTGTACATAATTCTGCAAAAATCTGCATTTTGCACCTTCTGTTTAAATCCAGTCGCTGCTTCCTCTGTGCTACAGGAAGGTAGAACTGGGAAGAAAGAGGACCTTGGTATCAGTAGAACAGAAAGGGAATTTTCTGTGCTCTCATTTTCATCCAAAATCACGCCAGGGAGGAATGCAGGAGCCCCAGCCTTCAAATTACAGAGAAATCCTGTTTAGCTGAGGCTGAAGCATATTCACTGCAGGGATTATCTTTTACATTTGTACTTAATGTTGATTTGACCAACCCTGAGAAGATTTTCACAAGTACATCCTTGGCAGAAACATTATACAATAACACATCTCAACTTTTCACAAAGCTGCCCTATAGGTCATTAGACTATTTATTTTCTAATTTATCATGAACACAAGAAAATACTTTGCCAATATCTAGAAAAGATGGAATCATGTTGGCAGAACCTTTCTCTCCTCCACAGCACCCAAAAAGTCAGACTGTGAAAGACACCTACCATGGGAAATTTCAACCCAAATAATTAAAATCTGGCATGCAATAACCAAGTGAAATGAGAAGTATGTCATAGTAAGCATCAGGTAACATAATAATAGGTGGTGCTTCTGCCCCACCTAAAGTTTTTGGCTCCTTCATAGAAAATCTTTACGTAAACAATCTTTCATAATAACTGGTTAACAACAGCAGTTTGTATTCCATATACCTCTACGTTCACACTGCTTTTTGAGAATAGAGTTTCTCACACTTACCCAAGATGAGGGCATTTTAATTGAGATATTGTCCCATGGTTACCATTTTATCCCCATAACAACATCACCAATTACTTACTTTAAAAAAAATGCATTAGAAAAGTAATTTAATCTTTGCTTCTCTTAATGAAATTTGCCAGAGAAAAACAAAGGGAAGAGTCAGCACTGCACGACCAGCCAGCTCTCCATGGAGCAGCACCAACCTGCTGGACTCAAAACTCACACTTTGCAGAACGATATCCATATTCTAAAAGCTGGTTTAAAAATCATAATCCACAGCTTTCTAAACTATAGCTCACTTGTGGCAGAACCTCTCTTCTCAACACTTGAATAACAGAACACAGCCTCGCTCCTGTCTCTGCACTAGTGTTTAGTAATAATTTTGACCAAAAACTGAGCACCAATCATCTTAAGGACTTACCCAGTCCTGCAGTTCCCAGTATTATTCTCCACTGAGTCACAAGGCAGTGCCAGAAGTCCTCTCTGAGAAACGTCTGCTCTATGATAGAGTCACACCTGTGTCGATGTGACTAAACATGTGTCACCTCCTTTTCAAAACGCCGAGCAAGTGCCAAACTGTGTTCCCAAGGAATGCAAGGGGGAATCAAAGAAGATTCCCAAGCGTCGTTTCAACTCAGGACATATATCACTACATTTACGAATACATTTCAGAAGTTTAAATGCAAAAACATATCACAAAGTTTGCCAGTGCTCACTGAACCTGCCACTCATGCAGCACTGTCTGCAGGGAACACTTGACCATCGTTCATTTACCAAAGTCACCAATTTAATCAGTCTCAGAGACGGAATCAAAATTAGCATTTCCTAACTCTCAGTCTCATGTTCAATTCACAGCTTCGTCTGATACAGCTGTATTTGGATTTCAGAAATAAGTGTTTTTAAACGAGGAAATTATTTATCACAGCATATTCCCATTTCAAAAACCCCATGCAAACTCTTCCCCACCCCCAGCAGCTCCAAAGCTCAGTGTTCAATCCACATTTTCTCTTCTTAACAGGATAGTGTAGCAATGCTGAAACAGTCTTCCCTCAAATGTCAAACTTTCATTTTCACACAAGAACTTTCTCCACTCCTGAAATGACCTGATACTGCAAGGCAACACCCTCCTGGGAGCAGATCTACCCGAAGAGCCCAGCTTTGATCCCTGGGGCAAGTGCAGATGCCACAGGTATCTATCACAGCTTTAAAGTTGGATAAATGGGGAAAAAATAAAAGCCCCAAGTTCATTTGCTGTTTGAGATGCAAAATATGAATCACTCTTTCAATCCATTCAAAAGGCACAAGACTAAAAAATCTTCCTGCTGAATATCAGGTACACTGATCAGGTCACAAACTGAGCACAGGAATCAGCTGGAACATTGTGGCACAAAACAGGAAAATTTTCTTTCAGTATACATCAGCCTTCATTGCAGCTTTATAATGAACTTTAATTTATTATAGTAGTGAATAATACTGTGACAGAGTTTTTTGTTACGCATTTACACAGTTCTTAGCACAAAAGGGTCCTACCGTAACAGATTTAATAACACAATCATGCCACCCACAGATCCTTCCAAACACATCTTTCCCCAAACCATGCCTATTATGTAACTGTACATGGTATTTTTGTGCGCAGTTTTGAAAGTTCAAAGCAGTAACTAACCCTCCACCTCTAAAAACTGCTATCTTTGTTGTTAATAACCTTTGAAATTCATTTTTATATGACTGTGCTTCAAATAGTTCAGCATAATATAGCTAAGCCTGGTTTGGGGAGTTGTCTTCTAACTCTGTATTTTAATTATATTAACCTTTCTGCATACGGATAATGCTTTTATAATGTCCCTGTTTCCTCAAATGCCTGACCAGGGTAGTACCAACAGGTTCAACTTTTAGACTCTTGCAAGAAGAGAATACGGATTCCCGAGTTCTCCCCTCACAGCAAACCCAACGAGCAACACCCCAGCGTGCATCCAGAACACATTTCCCAATGGAACTCACCCTCCTCATTCCTTTTGAAACGAACATTAGCGATTCAGTCACGTATTTGAAACCCCACTCAGAGAACTGCATCAGCAGGAATGAGTAACGATCCTGCTGTGGTTAACGGCATAATCCTGACAAAACTTGGGAAGCAGAGGAGCGGTGTCTAGCCCAGCCAAACAAATATAAACAAAGCTACAGCCAAGTAATATCAGTCAGTTCAAACGACAAAACAAATGTTCTGCACCATTCCAAACGTGTGAGTGTATCAAGATATGGCCAGAGCACAGTTACCTCAAAACCATTAGCACAAACAACTATAATCAAAAACATCACTGGAGTAAGAGACCCACAGCACTGCGTTAGCACAGATTCTGAGGTATACAAAAACCACTCCCCTTAACGACCTCCCCGTGTAGATAATGAGAGAAATCCAACAAATCCTGGCTCCCAAGATAGCAGAGGAGCAGACGCAAGGCGGCTATCATGGCTGGACCAACAGTATTTGGGAATCCCAGCCAATGGGAATTTAATTGAGACCTGCAAAGGAACATTACTTGGGAACAGAGGCCAACTGCCCATCCCTGTCCCCCCAATATTACCCCAGGACAAAATGAAATTTTCACTTAAAAAAACACGGATGACCTTATATTAAGTGAAAAGATATATAGGGAAGAAGCGTTATTTTATGTGCTGCCAAAACCACTGCGCTTTTCATTTGTGGCATTCTCCATTTATGATGTCCACAAAGATTTGTTACCTTCTTGGTTTGCTGAACCACTAAACATTTTCCAGCAAATTAAACACTCGTGCCACATTACTAACAACCAAGATTCTCAAAAACAGCTCATGTTACAGATTTCCCTCTTGCCAGTGGGGTCTGAAGGGCTATGAAAGACCTTTTAAGCATATTTAAGCACCGTAATTTTTAGTGTTTTGATGAATACAGTATTTTTGCTATATATAACTATGGGGGGAAAAAACCCAGACTGTGAAATTCACAGACTGAAAGGTCATTTCTAAGTAACACTTACCCTAACTACCATAAAACCAGCTCAGAGGAGTCCACACAGTGCTCACATTTCTATCCTTCACTTCCAGCCGCTCCAACATTCAAAATTTCATACCAAACACAAACCTACTGTTCTTTTCCTTCCAATATTTCATCATTACAGCTCCGAGAATCACTAGCCTTGCTACTGCTTACAAACAGGAGAGAGCAGGGAACTTATGTCCCCAAACCATATGTAAGCCAAAGATCCAAACACTCACCTCAGACACATCATTCTGCATGCAAGTGATACTTCCCAGGATGAACAGCAACAAATGGCACAAGAGCTCACAGTCACATCTCCAAAACTTGTCTCCACATAACATCACCCACAAAACTTCTTACTACCAGCACCGTGTATCCACTGCTTCTTGGAAAACCTAGAGAGTCCAGTGCTATTAATTCTAAATTACCTTCCTGCTAAGGTTCAAGCCTTCTAACATCTGACAAAGACTCCAGAAAATCTGACCATTTGTACTCATTCGGAAGTATGATGGGGTCACAGTCACCACTCAAACTTTGTAGTCGCAAAATGGAACCTCTCAGTGTAGTAAAATTACATTTAAGGAGGAAAAAGATGGAAATCTATGATCTCTTATCTGGCTTTCCTGTATTAAGGCTGTAATTTGTTATTATGGAGGACTCTGAGAAAAGACTGGATAAATAACCAGTCCATTTCTACTTTACAACCATGAATTTGCATATAAAATTATAGAGGAATATTTGGGTATTACAATATAGCCACATTAAGTATCCTTTAACTTCAACTGGCAGTGCAGTGGAAATGCAACAGAGAAACAAATTCTCACCCATGGGTAATTACTATCTCCCTGCCTAAATTCCCAATCCCTTCTTTTCCTACAGTAATATTCACTTTTCTGTGTTTCTCAGACATGAGCGATTGCTTCTGTTTGAAGCCTCATGCTGTAAACATTCGTGTGAAGAGAAAAGCTCAGTAAGCAAGACTGTTTTGGAATAAGGAACCTGAGTCACGTATCAGTGTCACCATAATGAAATCCCCAGAAGCTGGCCTGTTCCTGTGGAGCAGTCTCTGACCTTGCAGACTCCAAACTTCCCTGTCTATGAAGTTTAGTTATTTCCTCCCACCCCAAAACATTTGGGGCAAACAAATGTTTATTTTCCCAGTCAGTATCTCCAGAAGACCAAGCATTCCTTTGGATTTTTTTTTTTTATTCCATACCAGTGCTGCGTGGAAACTTTTGAAAAAACAATTTCTTTTTGAAACGTTCTCTCTTCCTTGTTGAAAAAGAGTATGGCAATCACAGAAGTCTACACAAAGGGGAGGAAGAAATCCAACATATAAAGTACCATGTCTTTAAATATATGTCATTGATACATATAAACACAAGTGCTGCCTCGCTGCCAAAGGCCACGGAAGAGATAGCAAGACAAACAAGAACAAAAAAGGAAGGTCTTGTTTGTTCTGATAATCTAACCCACAATCCTTCCATTTATGGGGGAAAAAATACATGCACCATGTACTGAAAATGCGATTTTGCTACAGCATCTCAGAAGAAGAAGTGACGAGGGATTCAACAGCTGCAATACGAGCGGGAGGGAGGGTCGGGATTACAACATTTGTAATTCCCCCTCCCCCCCCACGATCAGCCACTGGCAACCCTGCCCAGAGGGGAACACTGGGGATCTGCTTCCTTCCAGGAAGAAAGCTCCGGCGCTGCCAGGAGAAATGTCCGGGCAGGGCTGAGGCTCCCTAAGATTCCTGGCCTACTGATCCCCCAGGCAGGGGAATTCCGGCTGTCCAACCACTCTATCCCTACGCCAGAGCAGCGTGACCCCATCCTTCCTTCTCCCAGCCGGCTCCCACGACTTTCCCCAGTTACTCAGGCTGTACACAGGGCATGGATTTAAATTACTACCGAAGACTTTTCTAATTTCAATTTCACTCCTGCTACCAGACCTGTGAGGTCCCACTGACCTCGGGAGGGGATGCCAGTGAGGTGAGAGATTCAAGGTTTAGATTTAATAATCTGAATTGCTCCAGCAATTGTTTCTGCCATTACTAAAATGAAAACACCAAGAATAATGTTCAGTGGCAAATGTAAGATGGTAGTAAATAACAAATAAAAAGAAAAATAAAACAACACACTGAAAGTCAGAAAGAATATCCAGCTATAAAGGCAAAGGGGATTTTACTAATAAAAATAATTGCCAACAATGGAGAAAATATTTCATCAGACTATTGAATTAACAGAGTCGGAAAACATCAGTAATATTATTGCCCAGCTCCTACATGAGTTCTTTCATCCACAGGCATCAGGACTCCTTACAAGCCAGTAAGATTCACTGCCCCTATTTAATATTCCTTCAAAAGGAAGCCCAAACAGGTGAAGTGATTTGCATCAGGCTGTCCCCATCTCTCAAGCACTAGACCTGTACCTTACCCACCTGGGAATATCACCTCAAGCTTTTCAGGCCCTCTGACTTACATTTCTCGAGATGAGAATTTCTCTATGAGTCCAACCTTTGAGCAGAAGTTCTCTCCAAAATACAGCTCTTCTTCTACACCCAGATCTACTCACACTGATCCCAAAGCCCAGGAGGAACTTCTCCGAAACCACTGAGATTTCACAAAGGAAAAGGATCCTCCATGACAGATCAAGAAGCAGAACTAGGACAAATTAGAGAGTAAGATGCTGCTTCCACATCTCCCTTCAAGTTTTAGTCTGATGGGAAGAGATAAAACAACCCCCTAAACAAGCAAAAAAATCCCAAAATAAACAAACAAACAAACAAAAAACCCCAACAAAACCAGCTATTACAACCCTTCAAGTCTTCAAGCCATGACTTTAATAAGCCTCTACCACAGAAAAATTCATCTGGCTCACCTAAAACGGCACAGTGCCTGTATGAATTAAAAGAGGGAAAATACACACTGTACATTTCAGAAGTCCAACAAAATCACAGAGGTGAAGAGTGATAAAGGAAATGTGACTTCAGCTAGCAAAAATAAAGAAGTAATTTTTGCTTTCAGAACAAATTACAAAGAGAACTCAATTTATCAGTAATAACACATAAAATGTTCCTTCACTTACCAATAAAGAAAAACTGCTCTGCTAATTAAAGTTCAACAAAAAACAGCTTAACTCAGCTTCTGCCACTCACAATTTCTGCGCTATAAAAGCCAAGCTTACCGAAGTCTGATTCCCTGTTTGCACCCCAAGGACGTGGAGGGAATGTGGTGTTCAAACAGTAAATGTTCAAAATCAGCTCCTCCCTATAGACCTGCCCAGCACCCCCAGACTGTCCCCATCACAAAAGCTTTACCATTAAAAAAAAAAAAAAAAGTTTTCATTCACAATCTGCTATGGCTCAAAAGTACTGAAACAACTGAATTTAACACACATTATTTTAAAGCCTCCCTGTTCTGCCTATCAGTCTTGGAAAATAATGCAAACTTGCCAAGTATAATTTGCTTATGTTTTTATTTTTTATAAAGGAACACATCTTTTCTTATATAAATAATGGCAGGTGGTGTATTTTATCCTTTGCCTAGCTTCAATTACACTATTTATTAAGAACAACAACATTTGACGATGTCAACAATCCAAACCCAAGAGGACCAGCCATGGTGATACACTCAATCTGTCAATGGGAATATTCATTTCCAGGGTATTTTTCTGTCTCACAACTGAATTCTTTTATTTTTTCAATGAAAAGTGAAATGTGTTATTTTAAAACTTCCTCTCAAGCTCACTGTACCTTTGATAATGCAAAAATCCTATTACCTTGTTAACTCTTACTCATTTTCTCATTAACTGGGAAGCAGCCTTGCAACTGTTTCCCTGTAGTTATTTCTTAATTTCCATCAATGATTTGTTTAATCATGTTACTCTAATCAAACAACAATTGCCTAACAAAGTGCTGAAGCCAAAACAATTGCACTCCTTTGGAAATTAACAAAAGGACATGTCCCACCGCAGGAGGGGTAACACAGATGCTTCTCCTGCCTTGGGATTTGCCCTAAAAATATATATATATATATATAAGTGTCTGCTGGAAGGACTGTGTTGCAACGTGCAGTGGAAACTCTCCTGTTCTCAGTTTCAGAGATGTTCCAGGGTATAAAAGCTGCTCTCAGGACCTGTGTTAAACCTCCCAACTTCACTCCACTCTCCCTGCCAAAGCCTCCTGCAGAAAACAAAAACATAAGCTCATCTGCCCACCCTTAACCGCTCCGAGGGGGTAATTTTACAACAGCTGTTAAATTCTTCCAATTTATTTTTCCATCCCTCCACAAACCCTACCTACCCCATTTTTTTCACTTCTGTTTAACCATTGTTATTTCCTGGCCGTCTCTCCCGTCCCCTCCCGCCCCGCCCGGTACAAAAACAAAGCTGCCTCCCGCCCCCCCTGCATCCCCCCCGGAGCACCCCCGGCTCGTGCGAGGCATCCCCGGCTCTCCGGGCCGGCCCCTCGGCCCGGCCGGGCGCGGGGCCGCTCCGCCCGCCCGCTGGCCC
>VYZQ01058470.1:5344-19239 GCA_013400655.1 Mystacornis crossleyi | reverse complement strand
CGAGGGGGTAATTTTACAACAGCTGTTAAATTCTTCCAATTTATTTTTCCATCCCTCCACAAACCCTACCTACCCCATTTTTTTCACTTCTGTTTAACCATTGTTATTTCCTGGCCGTCTCTCCCGTCCCCTCCCGCCCCGCCCGGTACAAAAACAAAGCTGCCTCCCGCCCCCCCTGCATCCCCCCCGGAGCACCCCCGGCTCGTGCGAGGCATCCCCGGCTCTCCGGGCCGGCCCCTCGGCCCGGCCGGGCGCGGGGCCGCTCCGNTCCCCCCCCCCCCCCCCTCCCCTTTCCTGGGCTCGGAGCGCGGCTGCGGAGCCCGAGGGTTGCTGGCGGGGCCGGTACCGGCAGGCGGGGGGCCGGCCACAGGGGCGACACGGAGCCCACCCCTGAAAAAAGCTTGGAAATTACTTTTTCTCGTAGTTATTCTACTGCGTGAGTTGGATTTTTTTGCTTGATTGGTTGGTTTGATTTTGGGGTTTTTTTTAAATTATTTTTCTGTGGCTTTTTCAAGTTCCTTCCCTTATAGAAACTTGGGGGAGCCCCGGTCCGGGTGCCGAGGCTGCCGCAGGTGCTGGAGCAGCTCACGCTGTCACCGTGTTTTCCAAACCCATCCGCCTGTGCTGAAGGACTGCTGGTAACGCGTTGCTGGCTGCTCATGAATCCCAGAAACTGCTTTGCGTAACAGTTTTATTTTCACGGAGTACTCTTCCCTGTTAGCTGTGTTTTCAGACTCTTTGGCAATCAGTTCTTAATACCTACGCTGTTTTGCAAACTGGCTTTTTCAAGGCGTTACCGGCTCAGCGGCCGTGGATGGGTGCCTTGTGCTCTGCATAGGCTGTTGGGGTTTAGGGCAAAGTGGACGAGAAGTTGGGGAAAAGCAGCTTACTTCAGGATCTTAGGGAAGTTTATCATCAAAACAGGATTCCAGTGTTTTTTAAAAACTTTCCTTCCCCTTTAATTGAAATAAGATCCAGATCATTTTAGTATTGGATCTTCTGTAAAATGTATTTACATTTATATTTAAATTTACGTCTAATGCTTTGTAAGTCTTTGAAGACTAACCACCAGCCAAGCCTCTGATGCATTTGCACTGCAAGAAAACACTTGTGCCCAAGAACATTTTCAATATTCATCAGTAATGCATTTATAAAGAGAGAGTTCCTTGCAAAAATGTAAATACAGGAGGAAATAAATCTAAATAAATCCTTTGCATTTGCAGCCCCAGTCTTAAATCAGTCCACTTTTTAATTCAGCTTCGTAACTAGTCAGGAGTACGGTTGTGCTGTCACAGAGGGGAGTGTGGGTGGTCCCAGCCTCAACGCAGGAGACGCTATTTCAGGATAAAACCCTCCTGTGGAACTTGCCATAGGCCATGTCTGCTGTCCCTGCTGCCAGCCTGACACCTTTCCTAGTGCTGTGACCTGTGTTTTCCATGGGCACAGGGATCAGATAAAGCTGTAACCATGTTTGGGATCCAACTAACTTTGTGTCATTCAGTCCAGGTTTTTGAAATGGAATTACTCCTTTTGCTTTTGAGGCTGCTTGTGTTTGGTTCCTAGTGAGCTTTATATTACTGGTAATTTTTTTCTGTTAGAAAATGCAAAGGTTTTCTTTAAAATAAATGATAATTAGAAAAAGCAGTGGAAGATAGAATTATCTTTATATGCGTATTTTTAGATATAAACACATATAGCCTCTGAAGTTCAGTTTGGAGAAGACAAATTTAGTTGGGTTTATTTTTCACATAAACTTTTTTTGTCCATTGTCCTGGCAGTATTTTTTATCATGTGCTAAGAAAAAAATTGTGTGGCAGTGACTGAGTTATAGGAGGATCTGTTCAGTGACAGACCCCATTCTTATTACTCTCTGTCTTTGGTGATTTAAGTTCCAGATTGCAAGTACCAAGAGGCAAAGGCTGCTGTGAAAAGGTGGCAGCTCTGCCCTGTAGGAACAGCCCAGAAAGGAGCTGGGAAGGACTATGGAAGCAGGGGAATCCCCACGTATAAAACACAGAATGGAGCCTGTGCCCTTGCACTCGCTGCTTTTAATGATCTTCGTACTTTAATTAACCCTTTTAGCTTCCATATGAAGGAAGTTTTAGTCTATTTTGTGAACTGGTCAACTGTATTGCATAAACCCTCAGTGGACGTGCCAGAGGCTGGAGAGGGAGCCAGCAGCTCCCAGATGGGGGTGGCTGCCAAGCACTGTCCTGTGCAAACGCTGCCACTGAGCCTGCAAGCTTGGAACAACTCTCCTGTTTCCATGTGGGGTCCCCTCCAAGCTCTTTCAAAGTCTTTGGTACCAGATAGATGAAGACCGTTGGTCCAAAACAAACTGGGGCTCCGAGTGCTCATTAAACTTGGAAATTCTGCTCAAAGTGAGAATCATAGAGCAACTGGCTTAAGGGATGAGATCCCAAATCCAAAGGGCCTGAAACAACTAAATTTAAGTTCAGAGCCACTTCTGTAATAACATCCCACGAGACAGAGTATGGCCCAGGAACTGGTTACAGATTACTTGGGAAGAAAGAGACTTCTTGTAGCTTTCACTGAGATGTTTCCATCCAGTATTGAAGGATAACTTAACAAAAATAAGCCCATTATATTAGATACTACTGTGGGAGGAACTCCGCAGATATCTATATGAGACATCTCCTTCTCTTTCCTTGATGTGTATTACCCCAGCAGAAACTGCAATTCTGCCTTCCAACCCCTGCTCTCCAATACATCATTCACAGCCTCCCAGGATGAGCTGACAAGCTAGGTTGTCACTGAGCACTGGGCAAGGCACAGAACAAGATGTGTTATGTGCTGACTACTGCCTTGCACTTCCAGAATTGTCCAGACTTCCTAAGTTTCTGGAATCCTGTGTGCTATGCTCCCCAATGGGGTTTCAAGGCAAGAGGAGAGCTCACAGAGCTAGATTTTCTGCCCAAAGAGACCGGGAGCAGGCGGGTCACATGGAGTCTGGGGGGAGAAGAAAACCAGCAGTGGATGTTGGAGATGTAAGAAATACCAAAGGCATAATGAGGAAACGTGAGAGAGTAACAAAGACAAGGAATTCCCACTCAGCATCATGAGACTTGACAGGATTCAGATGCTCAAAAGCCTAACAGTGACATTTCTAGGGACTCAGGATAATGGTAATATTTTAAAAAACCCTCCAATGAATGCAGCGATATCAAACTCAATTCCACTTGTACATTTCTTAGGATTTTGAAATCTTTCAAATCTGAAAATAGCAATTTCCTACTGCAAGTTTAGAAAGCCCACCCTGCCAGGGACTACGTCTGCAAGGAATCCCTGAACAGAAGCCCTAACACATCCTGTCTCCCTGCTCTTCAGTCAGGATTCTGTAAATGATGCCGGCTCACAGGGCTCCCCCTATTCTGGGAAGCTAGGAGCCATGCCCTGGTCCTTGGAGAATCCAGGCTCCTTGCCAAAAACCAGGGGTTTGAAAACCTGGGGCCACTCAGGGCTGCCAGGCTCCCTGCCATGAAGCCAAGATCTGAGCAGAGCGCTGAAAGGTGTGGCACAGATTCTGGCAGAGTTGGGAACTCTCAAACCCTCACTTGCTCCAGGGCTAATGGAGAGTTGGTAGCCAAAAAGCCCTGGGGTCCTGGCTCACCCATGAGCTGCACACTTGGAATCACAACTACAGCTTGGTCTCTACATTTTCAAAACAAAACTACTCTAATTATTTGAAACTTATACTGCTACTTTTTTTTCTTTCTCTTCTGCTTTCACAGGAAAATCAGAAAATGAATTTCCATTCTATGTTCAAAGATTTTGTGTATTTTGTGAATACAGAAAACTCCCATTTTCAATCAGCTCCACTCATGATGTCTAACCAGAATACAGGAAAAACCATTACAATTAACACGTAGAAGTAAGACTGGAACACATTCTGCAGGGAATTGCCTCCCTGACCCCAGAGCCCAACATCCCAGCAGGCTTCTTGAACAGATCGTTCACCCCCGAGGAACAAAACAACAGGAGGCCTTTCTCAATGGAAGTGCCAGACAGATTGCAGCAACAGGAGCAATGTTTTTATTGTCTTAGCACACTGGACCTTTATAAATTTTTGAACTCCCTCAGAAGCAGCAATCATGGGAAAGTAACAGAAGTTAAGTGGTTTACCCTCTTCCACAAACAAGGCAGTGGTAGACCTGGGGTTAGATAGCAACAGTAACTCTTACTAAACAATAAAGCAAACTGTTTCTACGCAGCCATTAATGTCTGGTTATTAGGCTGAAGAGCAGCAAGTTTTGAGTTTCCAGCATGAAAATTCCCCTGGAATTCCTCCAGAGTCCTCTAATGAACAGATGATCTCAACTTTAATCTTACTTCGTAATTATCCAAGGGTAACATTTCAACGTGGAATCCTTAAACACATGTAATTTCTAGAGCAAGTAATATTTAAACTAATTCATTTCTCCTTTGATCCACAGAATGAGAGCATTGAGAAGCAACCAGCAACAAGGGGATGTTGAGGGTACACTGAAGAGACACAAACTACAAAGGTCAGAGTAATGCGATGGTTTGGTCCCACACTGTCAAGATCAGAGATCTTCAGTCTCCGTGCATTTTTTTTAAGAAGCTGGCATGTCTTTATGCTGACCTTTAAATTGTTCATGGAAGAGTTATATCTGACATATATCTGCATTCTTGAGATGAAATGGCACCAAAAATTTATAGCTTTTTTCCTAGCAACCTGAATGTGACGACCTTTTCCAGACAGACTCAAGATACACTTTCATCAATGGTAGTCTGCAAGCAAAAAAAAAAAAAATCCACCAAACCCAAACTTCAGGCTAAATAGATTCTTTTCCACTCACTTGGAGTTACCCTATAGCCTAATAATTCCAGAGTTTTGTCTTAAAACTTCTATTTTACCTTTGTGATGTATGGGGAGGGAAACCCTGAGGGATTCTTGCTTCTGGTAACCAGTACTCGGAACACAGCAGAGAGAGGGAGTCTGCCTTGGGCAGTCTGTTCCAAACCAAGACTAACGTGTTCCAGTGCGAACAAAAATATTTCAGATCAAAAGCAGAGAGCTTGATCACTGTGGATCTTTGGCATGAATACAGGCCATGAAAGTGAACCTTCGTAATACATCTGAACTGACTTTTAAGGAGATACCTGAATTGTTGAAAGATAAGAGTTCTTCCAAGTTCTTTCTAATGCTGACAGCAAAAGGTGGTTATGAGGGGAGAGAAACCACCTCCTCTATCCAACAGACTCATGCTCTAAATGCAGCCTAAGGCAGCAGAGAGGGATAGAGCCAGGCCAGAGAGGGAGGAGAATCTGCAAGAAACGCAGTAAGAGCCAGGGAACCACTGGAACATTCCACTCTAGGTTAAAAAGGATAAGAGGGTTGGCTGGGGAAACAGGTCCAACATATCTCATCTGCTAGAAGCATCAGAGGCTTAAATGCTTGGGTTGAAGATTCCAGACCAGATTGCAATTGGAAGGAAAATGTTTATGATAAGAACAGGGAGAGGCAAATTCCCACTTCCCCTGATGACCCATTGTTCCCCTCTCTGATATCTTTGCCTCGGTTTCCATAAGATACATTGGTTTTTAAGCTACTTTGTCCATTGTTCTGAGAGCAGCCAGTTTTGCTCATGCTGCTAAAGCCTCCCAATGGCCAGAACATCCCATGCTCAGACACGGTCATGACAAGGTTTTAAACAACTTGTACAACTGGGATTATAATGCAATTTAGAAGTTAGATAGTAAACATTCTGTGCATTCTGAATACCTGCTCCTCTTCCTTCCCTCACTGATCGTTCAGCTGCCTTTTTGTTGTTCAAATGCAGTGAGCTGGATTGGTAAGGCTTTGAAAGTTACAAGCCTTCCAAATTACATTCCCAAGTTTCCCATATGCTATGACCAAAGTCTGCATTTCAAATGCAAATCACTGTTTACAAGCTTCTATCTTTTCCTGTCCCTTCAGACTTCCCTCACTCAAAATCCCTGTTTGGAGTTTCCCAATTTCAGTGTATTCCCATGAAAAGAGCATTACTCTGAATGAAGTTCAGAGTGCTTGTAAAGAGATGGGATTTATATGTATCTCAATACATCATTTACAATTATAGTCTCTACTTAATTAATTATGAACAGAATAGTTATGGCTAGCATTAAAAATCATTCCAAACCAGAGCAAATTCAATGGAAGTTCCATTGATTCTTACTACACCATTTGTGCTGCTATTTTACTTCCTTAAAAAACCAGACCAGGGGGAAGAGTCCACAGCTTCCTTCCACTACAAGGAGGTTGAAGTAACTAATAGGGCATTATCTGCTCAGAATGTAACACACTCGTGATGAGAAGTAGCAGCTTTAAGGACCCATCTTAGCTAACTGATTAATTGCCATTGTAGCCACTACAAACTGTAACAACAAAACAGGCAAAATTAGTGACTTGCAAACAACATTTAGGTACTTACTCATGTATTGATTGCTCTGGCAGTTCAGAATTAATTAATAAATTCTAATTGTTGAACTAAATCACAAGAAATAGCATTATTCATAAGCATAAACATCCAGAATTTTGTTCAGAGAGTATCTGACATAACTTCACAATATTATCATTTTAAGTTACCTCTTTGTAAAACCCTATGTTTTTATTATTTACAGTATATCCTCTCAATCACAGCCTCAAAAATAGTCCTGTAATGAAATAATCACAGAGTTATGTGTTAGACAGATAAGGGTACACATGGAAAAAAAAGAAATCACAAACTATTATTATACAGGCAATACAGTTTTATTCTGTTCTTTCACCAATTGTAGCAAAAACATTTAACAACTGAATGAATAATCAAGGGAACTTAATTGTCAACAGGAATTTCAGAATTATGTTCTAAATTTTAGACCAGGAAGGCTTGACAGGGAGAAAACAAACCATATACACACTTGTAATAATAGTCTCTATTATGAAGATTTAATGCCTTCTTTAAAAGCACTGAGATTATTGAGGCACCTTACTGCAGGTTATGGATCATCTCTTCTTTGGCAATGAGATGTGTGGTTTTGTTAACTAGGGCCATGAGGGAGTTGAGCTTCTGAGACCAGTCATTGAGTATATTGTTTGGGTCCTTAGGCCTCTGGAAATTGATAATTCCTGCCAGCCTGTCTACTTTAGCAAAGATGGTCTTATTAACTACTAGGTTAGACAAGAACTCCTCCGATTCCTGTAAAGACAAACAGCATTAAGTCAAGAAAATAGCATTTTTTACCTACAAAACATCAGAATTCCTCCCAAACAGCATGGAAGCACCAGGAACAAGATTTTCTTTATACACAAGTACAGCTGTAACAATACTGTACTTTAAAAAATGCACAGTACTTTAATATTACACATGCTGACAATGCAAGGTACTAGCACAAAATATTAAACCCCCCCCTTTTATGTTTTCAATCAACCTATATCTGATTATCTTTCATGAAATTAAAAGTTTACTATACTACCCCAATAGACTTTTACACTTTGGAGTACTTGGCTACACAGCTACCAGAGCAAGTCATGTGGCAAGCAAAGCTTAGGAAAATCCCAGTGAATTAACCACCAGCCACTGTCAAGAAAGGGTTATTTCTGAGTTTGTGGAAAAACAGATTTCATGAAAAGGCTCAAATTTCAAGGGTAAAGCTCTTCATTTGCACTCAAAACACCAGGATGTGTCATTCTACTTGGAAAGCTCTTGAAAACACAAAGGAGGGTGGAAGGAAGACCCCCTCCACCCCATGCTCCCGAAGTGCCACCACCTATGAACAGGGACATTCACAGGTCAAGGGCCCTCTCTTCAGCTCCTCACTGACAAGAACTTTTTAACACTGAAACACCAGACAAGAAGCTCCAGCATTTACACAAGGCCTTGAACGTAAATGAACTTCTAAGAGCAGCTTTTGCCTTATGGGTATGTGCATCATGAAACTGAGTTTAATGTTTAAAGAATAGCTTTGTAACTCCCATAAAGGCAGAAAACGAAACCAAACATGAACATTACTCTGTGAACACTCACATCTCTGCCACAAACACATACACACATAACCCCTTAAGAAAGAAGGGTAAGCAACGCAAAACTTACATCAACGGACAGATCCAGGAGCTGTGCCATTCTCTTCATTGTAATTCTGGTATAATATTTAGCCATTATTCTAATATTCTGGAAAAAATAGAGGGTTATGTGCAAAAAATAATTGAAGCAGGCTGCAAAAACATAAAAGTCCATGTTAAAAGCAGATTGGGAACTGTGGTGCTCTAACGGCAGTCCGGCATGGGGGACATAAGGGGTTGTGAACAAACTGCTCTTTTGCTGGTGGAAGGTATTAAAGTCTCTACATGATAAATTATTAAAAAAAGAAATCAACCAATTATGAATTTAATACCAAGCAAGATTTTCCAATTTATGCTTTATTGAAAAGTGAATGCTCAATATCATTTGAGTGCAATATGCTCTTTTTGGTGGCAACTGTGCCATATATATACATATATAAAATAAAGATACACAAGCAAGAAAAATCTTGCAATACAACACAACAGAAAAGACACCTACCTGCTGCTTTATTAGCTACTTCTTTGTCTTCGTTGTGATTAAAATACGGCAAGCAAAAAGCATTTTTAGCTGAGGCACTGAGTACACAGCTACTGCCTACAGACACTGATACTCACATGTTCCACAACTCTGTTCTTTAAATCTTTCCATCTCTTTTCACCCTCCTCTGTACATCCAAAAACATCTGTTGCAGGACTGTCAAGGGATCCTTCTCTCAACTCCTTCCCATATTCTTCAACTAGGGCACTCCACCTCATCAGCTCCATGGTGGTAAATAGTTTTAGAAGGTCTCTAAATGGTTTAGTACAGTTGAATTACAATCCTGTATTAATAAGGCCTACTTCATACTTCAATTAGAGCTAAGGCACAATTTTAAATGTTTTGTTCTTATTACCATAAATAATGGGGGCAGCTCAAGTCAGACTTTTTCTAACAAAGATCTGTCTCTTACAAGAGACATTTATTTTCACACAGAACAATCATGACATTTTTGCAGTATTCTTAATGCAGCATCTCTGTAAAGCAGAGTTGCTTACAGCAGACTCAGCATAAAAAAAGTTCACTCGCAGTGTTAGAGAGAGGCACTTCTTAATCTAAGAACTGGTTATTAGAAAGGATACTTACTTATACTTGGGGATTTCTTCTAGCTTTTTGTCACTACTAATTCTGTGCACCAAATCAGACTGTTCATTGTCATAAGGTGAAAGAATAACATAAAGAACAACGCTCTTCAGTGCCTGTTTAAGAGGAAAGAGGGTGGGTTTTTTCCATAATTAAACAGAGGAATTGCCAACACTGATTACAGAGCTTTGAGTTTATGTAAAAGATTTAAGCTCAGTGTATTAAGAAATTAAGGTGAAATTGATGTCATCTTGCAGAAATGAACTGTGGTACATTTAAATTGACACAGGTTAACCAAAATTCTAGTATTTCAAACAAGTACATGAAGAAAAAAAATCTTTCCAAACGTGAGAGACATCTGTACTGCACACAGAACAGCAGCACTGAGACCACATTTGCACAGCTGTTTGTAATCTCTACAATTGTATGAAACAGTTGAGACATTCTCAATTTCAAAGCTAATATAATGAAGATGTTGGTTATAAACACTCTTTTGAAATCAACTTTATCATATCTGTTTTCAACTAACCAATTTGTTAATATAGCCATTTGAAGAAAAACAGACAGATGAGCTATTTCATCCACTGCACACTGATGTGGTAAGAAATGGGTATTTGTCACATGGAAATGCACGTGTTTTGTATGTACACATTTTTTACCTGTTGCCACTTTTCACTTTCAGCCTGGATGCAGGGAGTGTCATAAATGGCTCTGTAGTGCTTACAGATGGAGAGGTAGGAGCCTTCATGTTGATCCAGCTGGATCATTAAGTTGTAGTATTTCAACTTTAGTTTCTGAAACAGTATCAGAAAGTCAAATTAACACAGCTCCATGACAGGTAAATGAAATCCAACTAAACCCCAGAAAACAGAGAGATTTAAATAAATACACCTGGACCTGAAGAGAAGCAAGTCAGATTAAAATTGGCAGGGGGAGGAGGCAGGGAGAAAGAGTGAGAAATCCTCCAAGGACTTACTTCTGTGTTTTCTTCTTGAAAAAATTTTGTATTAATTTTTTTGCTGATAATTTGAGTCCGAATATAGTCTTTTACAGCTAGACAGAGTCTCATCTGCTCCAAGATAAATTCTACACGTTCTTTCTTTTCCATTGAACCGTAGGTTTCCACCTGAAATGAAAATATAACTACTTAATCTTGTCAAAGTCAAATCAAGTGAAGGCTTAACTGTGCCAGAAGACTGGAAGGTTGTCTGGAGGCGGAACACACCAAAACAAAACAACAGGAAAAAAGCTATTACAGAGCAAGTGAAAATGGAATAAAGGTTATTCCACTTTAATTATCGCCCCCACTAACACCAAAGAATTCACCAACACTAAACTCAACGCACTAGGTAGAAAATTGAAATCTACTTTCCAAGTGGAAAATAGTCTATGTAACCCAACCATGAGATTAACAAAAGCAGTTAAAGCTGAACTGCACTTCCACTGATAACAGTTCATCTCATTCTAGGCATTTCTGCAAACACACCTGACTCAGTTTCTAAACAATCTCAGAACAGTCAGAATTAACTGCTACTGCTGATGCACTTCTGAGTTCCAAGGTGTTACCTGCAACTCTTGCAGAATCGAGGCAGCCTCTTTCACCTCCCCGTTCTGTTCCTTTATTGTTGCAAGTGTCTTTGTCAGGCGAGCGCGTTCAATTTCCACATATATCTGAGGGCAGAAGGAAGAGTTCAAACATTGGAATTTCCTAAAGAGGAGTGCAAACTCTGAGACTGCAACCCCCCTGGGAAATACACTTGATGCTGTCATCATACAACCACTTAATTTGTTGTGTATCCATCCACTACACCGGCACTGTCCACAATATACACTGATGAAATACAATGGATAATTGACACGCCAAACTTTTTTGGACCAAATAATCTAAAAAATAATGTCTACACTGACCTATGATTCTGTAAGCAAACACAAAGGGATATGCACTGTGAATAAAGTATTACATATTTTGTCTGCTAGAATATATTGAAACAGTTATATATATTTATGGTTAATGTGTACTAAGTACTACTCTTTAAATTATTTCACTTACTCCTGACCAGCTGTTAACCAACAGGACTTGATTACTTACAATTTAGACTAACAGACAGAAGTCGTAAAACTGACACAAATTTGCCTTAATTCAGAATTCTTTATTTTCTTAGAGCAAAAGGAACACAATATAAATAACTCACTTGGTATAATGCTTTGGTATCACCTTCTGTTTACCACAACTATATGTAACATCTTGCTAAGTGCACGAGAAATTAAACTAAAGCTGCTCATTTCTCTACCAAATTCAAATACATAACATTTTAAAAAGTAAAAAGTAAATGGCATTTTAGAATTTTGAAATGTATTACTAACTATATTAATAATACATCCAGATACCTACATCATAGGAACATGACCAGTGTTTCGGCATATGATTTAAATACGGAAAATATCTGCAGTCTTTTGGAAGGAAATAAACTACTTGGCTTCTCAGGTTAATTTAAAAATTACTTTTACTCTTACTTGTACAAAATTAAGAAAATAATGCTAAGAAACTACACTTTTAAAGAAGGTGAACATTTTTATTCTACCTTTTAGACACTGAGTCTTAAAACAAAATCTTACTTTTCCTTCTGTGACCATACGCAATGTGTCGATTAAGCGCAGTTTGACTGGTAAGTCTGTGATTTCTTCAACGTAAGTGCAGCACTGCTGGACCATTTTAGCAACTGCCTAGTATGAAAACAGAGGGGAAAACATACTGTTGTTTTAGATTCCTCTAATTAATTCAAGATATAACACTCAGAGGTAAGTAATAAATAGTTTCACATCACACTAAAGAGACTCATTTCAGCAAAAAGCACACAAGATCCATCTCCTGACTTTGATTCATGAAGATGTGTACAATGATACTATTGACTGATGTTACAAGGCAAATGTGATGCTGTTCTGTCATTTTTTTTCATCTCAGTTTTCCCAGTATTGAAAATAATCCATGCCAGGCAGTTCTATCCTGAAAAGCAAATCCTCTTCTGCCAAATCCAAAAACTCACATGGACTGCCAGAACTTCTCTGCTTGCCCTAAGACCCGCATGGCTGAAGAGAGGTGTATCTTCTCTGAACTGTGTGCACTACCCCCTCTCCTTAGAACACCTGTAGATTCCTCAGGAAGGGAGGGAAGAGAGACCATTTTTTCCTTCGGTGGCAAGCAAGGTATTGGAATGTGCACTTCTGGTAAAAACGCTGACAAAGCTGGTACAATTATTATTAAAATACCTACTTATAAAAAAAACCCCCAGAATTAAAATTCTAGAAATGTCTTCCTCAAGAAGTTCCTAGAAATTCAGCTGGAATGATCCAAGCCTTCAGCTACAGTCCGTGCCAGTCAGAGAACTAAACTGTACTCTTACGTTTACACACACTAGTGAGGATTCTGCACACTAAACAATAGGCAACACTTTCCTTCCTAAAGCAATGATGCCATTAAAATTACCTGCTGCTGACTTCTATTTAAGTCAAACTGAACACACAGAGTGCAATAAACATCACACTTTCTTAAATGCAAGGGCTTTATACCAAAGTATGCCAGTTTCAAAAGCAAGCATGCAAACCACACATTTCGTATGAGCACAATAAACTGCAGTAACTCTGTTTAATGTACACCTGAACATGAAGAACATGTCTACAATACACACAGCAGAAGAGTGTAAAGATGAACCACCATCTTTACACAGGAAGTCCCAACACACATGGGGGAACCAGATATGTAATACAGCTCAAAAATACAGTTTATTTTTTGTTTCAAAGGATTAAATTCACCTGCTTTAACTGACTTCTTCTCTTTGATAGAAGAATAATATTTTCATTAAGAGCATCCCAGTCTTTAGCTTCATAACACATTTTCACTATGGCAACTAAGATTCGGGATGTGGAGACCATGTCAGAAGCCTGTAACAAACCAAGAGCATGTTAGAGATGGGATAAACAACCTGAGCCCTCCAGCACTTGTACTTGTTTTACACAAAGGGGAAAAAATCACTGTGTCTGGTCTCACTGATTTTCTTTTTAAAGAAAAGACAGACGGATGCTCCAAGGATACTCCAAGTCCCTTCCTGACTTTAACACAGTGGAACACGAGGTGTGTAGCACATCCCAGCACCACCACGCACTACTCACCGTCCGGGTTTGTTTTTCCAGGGAGAGAAGGTTTTCAATCACTTCTTGCAATCTTCCTTCCTAATAAGACAGGCAAACAATTACCTCCATGAGTTAAGCACACAATTCCGTTTAAACTGAGAGTAGCTCAAATTCTTACATAAATAAAATCACATACCGGCCTGTATGCTCATTTTAATTTTTCTTTCCTTAAAAAAATGTATGAATAGCACTAACTTTGAATACATGGTTCTACACAGAGATAAAACTGGAGAGGTACCAGCTTCATTTTCACACAACACATGCTCCAAGTTGTCTGCCTTGGGAGAGAAACCTGGCAAGTTTCAGACAGGTTTGGTGAGCTCACATTCACTGAGCTGCATGGAAGACTCATTTCTACTCTGGCCAAAACAGAGCTTTCAGTGAGATCAGATATGCAATTAAATACCTTGGCCAAAAAAATTGTTCACCTATTACTTTCACCCATATTCATATCTTAATTACAGTGTATTATACAAAGTATAAACTACAAGCTTTACAGGCTAAGCATGGAATTATAACACT
>VYZQ01058466.1:38545-91799 GCA_013400655.1 Mystacornis crossleyi | reverse complement strand
TGTTCTCAAACTTGCTTTCAAAGTTTCAAGACTTACCAAGTCTTGGCAAGTAATTGCATGTGGTGTTACAGGGAAACTCATTTGGAGGGTTTCACTCACAGAAGCACATCTTGTGCCAGAAAGGGGAGTTTTCCAGGCTTTTTTGCCCGTACAGGGGAAGGACACTGGTGGAGGGAGGGAGATGCCACCCCACCAGCCACCCATTTGCTCTTCCCTAGGGATGGATTCAGGACCTGATTCCGGCCAGTGTTCGGGGGGACCTCACTCCAGGATGGATCAGAGCCCAGGGGCTTCTGCAGGCTCCTCCTGCAGCAGTGAAATGTGGGCGTTGCTCTTTCTCCCAGTGATTAAAGGACAGAGCTTTCTCTTCAAAGAGTTCATTCCCCAAAACCATTAATGGAAAAGTTATGTACTGGAAACATTTCCGTCTGATCCAGAACACACAGAATGTCTGGATATGAATGATTTAAAGGCTACAAGAAAGCATAAAGATGTTAAGGTGAATTTACTACTTTGTTCAGCACATAGATTGTGTGAGGGGTCTTCAGTATGAATTAAAGAAAGGTTCCAGCCATGAGATATTACAGTTTAATTCAGACATTAGTACAACCAGGGAGAAGACAGTAATGTATTGCACATCTAAGTAGGATTTCCATACTGGATTGAACCTGTGATCTATATGGACAGTGCTGCCTGTCAGGAGGAATAATGTGATGGGGATAATAGGCAGCTGTGGAAGGATTTACCTGGAGCAAGCTCTGTCTGCTAATAGCTGGCTCATATCCCAAGCCAGCCGTGAGAGTTCCTTGTTACAACGTCCTGCTGGATGTGAGGGAGGATGTTCTCCTGACCTTCATCAGCCTCAAGGCATTAATGAATCGCTCACATCTGCCCCTTGCTCGTGTCAACCATCAGCACATTCTGTGGGACAATATGTTTAAAAACACGGCTTTTTTTTTTTAAAGGCAGTTTGAAATGTGATGATGTCAGTCATCTGCTGCCACACTTTTGTACTGAGGAGGTGGGACACTAGAGAGCCCATGTTATCTTCATTAAATTACTCATTATTCAAGTAGACCGACCCCCATCTCTTTTTATTCATCCCTTCTCCAAATTGACATGGTACCAGTTTTCCTTGCATCTAAAAATATTTGCAGATGGTATCTATGCTTTTTAACTGGTTTTTTCCTTTCTGAGGTCAGGTGTGCCAGTTTTTCTCCAGGTTGAATAAACTTCCTGGCTTGGTTTTTAAAGTATCATTTCTTGTTCTAGCGTCTCTGGATCTTTGCTTTGACTTTTGACCACTTCTGTGTACAGACCTGTGAATTCCTGGAGCTTTTATTTCTCTTCGAAAACCTGGAGGAAATAGAGGTGGCTGAGGGAGAGCACTGTGCCCGTGCAATGTGTTTGCAACAAGATTTGCTTCAGCCTTCTGCAGGCTTTCTTCCTCCCTGATTTTTAAACTTTTTTTCCCCCCCAGTGTAAGCATTTCCAGCAATGGCTCTGAAGTAATCCCAGTGCTCTGTCTCTTCCCGTTTTTCAGCTGAGGAGGCTTTGCAGTGTGTTTTTCAGGGGCCATCAGCCCGGGGTCTGTTGCACATCAGCAGCTCCGCCGGGTGTTCGCCGCTCTCTTTGCAAACAGCGTTCCCGGAGCCGTGCTGTGAGGAGCGCGGGGAACAGATGGGCCAGGGAAGTACCTTGCTCTCGGTGGGTCTGGAGAATGAACTCATTATCCAGCCAGTGGTCTGTCACACCAGCCTCATTTACCAGCGGCTGGTGTAAAAAATAAACCCTGGAAAGCAGAGCCTGGCAGGGCGCGAGCGCGGCCGCGCCAACCGCGGCGGTGCCGCTCGGCGAGCAGCTCGTTGGGGATGAGGGATGGAGAGGGAACCTGGAAAGGCACAGAGTTACAAATAGGCATCAAAAAGAGTCATAAAAATGACAGCAAGTGCGGCTTTTGGGAATTAAAAAACGTCACGTGGAGAGGAGGCACGTTTCAAGGCTGACTCTGCGATGAAGGTCCCATTCCTTAGGTGGTACCTCCTCCACGTGTTCGCTAAAAAGGCCATAAAGTATTAACAAAACACATTTAAAGAGCGTGATGTTGGAACATAAAAAAGGACCCAAACCTTCCAGGTTATGTTGGACTAGAAAGGTAACTGAACACCTTTCCATCTTTCTCCTCTTCAAATGCTGCCTGGGAAACACCTCTGACTGTGCTTACATGGCTCCGCTTCCCATGCTGTCAGCCAGGGAGTGTCCACAGGGCTGCTGAGCTCACCCCACCTGAGACGTGGAACATCTCCCTCCTTGTTCCTAGCCCTCGTGTCAGCAGGGAACACGCTTTGCCAGAAGCAGAGTGCAGATTTTAAAAGAGGTGAAACTGGGTTTTAGCCAAAGGAATTGTCTCAGAGTCTTGGGGTTTGGCTTAGTCATTGTGGTGAAAGATTGAGGATTGCAGGAGCAGGAGTCCGCTGTAGCTGCTGCTCTGGTTGCTGGTAAAAATAGGGAAGATTTTGGCACTGGTTACTCAGAAGATGTCAGAGCTGGCAGCAGTCTTGGAAAGGGAAAGTGCAGGGTGAGAAACTTTTGTTTATTCATAGTAAAATCCATGAGGAGTGTGGGGGAAATTGCTGTCTCTGGGTTTCTGTGTGGGTTTGTGTGTGATTGATAGTGTGTTAATAGTAGTAAGATCCCTGATTCAATATTATTGTTGGGAAATCTGGCTGCTCGTATAATCCCAAAATCTAAAATCCCAAGATTTATACAGGCAGAGCACACAGTACGAACCACTGCTGTGTGGAGCGGGGTGCTGCACCCACAAGGGGAAGTCTCATCACCTAAACACCTGACTGACCCCAGTAACACCTCCTGTGCGGGGAGAAGTGGGACAGCACTCCAGCTTTCAATTAGGCAGAATTTTGTGTTTTTAAAATGGCTAAAGACAACAAAACTATATCGCCACGGCTGCTGCCGGGGTGTTTTGTGTTAAACTGTAGTGCCTGGCACAGCCGGCACGGCGATGGCGTGTAACCTTTGCAGTAGGTGAAGAGCTGGAGGCAGACAGATGTTCCCGTGTCGTTGGTTGGGATCGTGCATTCCCTGCCCACACAGATGGTCCTTTGGAGCACCCTGGCAGCCCCTCCCTCCCCACGCCCCTTCCCACCTGTTGGCACTTACGGATCCGACTGAAGAGTGGCTGAGTTCTGGGCAGAGCAGGGCAGAGGGTCCTGCAGCACTCGTGGCTGTGGAGCAAGGCAGCCAGCAGTGAGGGCTCGCTCCAAAGCAGGGGCTTTCTATCCGAATCTGTTCTGGTAATTCACCAGACTGTGGCATGGATGGAAGTGCAGGGGAATTTGTTTTTCTTCTTTTAATGAAAGGGAGCTTTTGTCCTGAGAAAAATTAGTTGGTGCCGAATTGGATTTGGTTCTTCTCCTGTGTGCTCAGCTTTACATAGAGAATGAAAAAGGGCAGAGAAGAACAAACTGACTCTGGAAATCACCTCTTACAAGCTTGGCTTCAGTCCTGCCAGCCCTTCCTATAGGAATGAGCCTCCCACCCACACGGAGCAGCTGAAGTGGAGAAGCCCCTTTGCAGAGGCAGCTGCAGAGCTTTGCTAGAGCAGTTTCAGAGGGGTTTTCATCAGAACTGCACTCGTGCTGGATCCCAAGGGGACATCTCCCTCCTGCCTGGCTGGGACCAGACATTTACCCCCTGCTCCACATCTCCCACCCTCTTCCTCACAGCAGGAAGGAGCAGGACTGCTGCCCAATCCCTTCCAGCATCATCACAGGTCAGGGTGGCTTCAGCTCTTCATCCAAAACTGGAAATAAACCCAGAATAAACTTGGACCTCAGTGTGTGACTCATGTCACTCCATTCTGCAGGTGAGAGAAGCATCCAGAAGTGAAACAGAAAGCTGTGGGAACATCACTCAGCACATCAGGCTTCACTGCTTCCCTTAAAGGTCTGTAGGGAATCTGCTGGGCTGGGCAGCGAGCTGGCCCAGGTTGGCCGGGCATTCCTGACCTCACAAGGGCCACACTGACTCCCAGCAGTAGGAAAACGTAGTCGTACTTACTTTTTTTCTAATAAATCATACCTTGCATTATAAAATGGAGCACTGACTCCAGCTGACGTTGGAGCTGGTTGGGTTGGAGAGCAGGAGAGCTGTCCAGCAGGGAGTTTGTCAACTGCTGCACCATGTGGACCATCACAGCTGTTTCAGGAACAGCACTGTATCATGCAAAATACTTTGCAGGCAGGCACTTTGCAAACCCTGGAAAGTGTTTTACAGATTCTTCTGCAGAGGAGGTTGCCAGTCAGTAGCATGGTTTATTTATTTTGTTTGGTTTTCTTGGGTTATTAAACATGTTTTATTTATAGAATGTGCTTTCTAGAGAACCGTCTGCATCCGTGTTCTTAAATAAAGCATCTGCGAGTTCTGGGCTGTTGTTTGTGTGTGTGGGGCCATGCTGGTGCCAGCAGGCAGCTCCTTGGGGTCTGTAGGAGCCCTGGAGATGTGCATGGAAGAGCTCAGTGAACTGCAGAGAAGCGCTGGTGTGTCTGAGTTTGTGGAGAGAGCTCGTGTGGGGCTCCCTGTGAGCCCCATCCGTGGCTCCCCCCCTGTTCCACCGCAGCTCTTCCCCTGCTGCAGTCCTTCCCCAGGTGATTTTAGTGGAGACTCCAGAACGACTAACTCCAGCCATAGTCCCCTTCAGCATAAGCATGGAAGTAACTTTGTGTTATAAAAAACTGTGAGTTTGTGTGTGTGAATGTTTGCACCATCTGTTCTCTTTCCTGCAGCACAGAGTGAGGTTTTTGTCTCCTTTGCTCGGCTCCCACAGGTACCTGTGGTGCTGGTGTTCCCCACGACTGTACAGATTGCAGAGTTTTTTCCACCAGAGCACACCAACACATGGGCACAGGTGTAGCAGTGCAGCGCAGGTAGAATTCTCTTCTGATAATAAACACCCGCCTGCCTTTATCTCCTCTTGTCATCCTCTTAATTACATTGATATTCCTAAGATGTATTCAATTTAGGATTTGGTTTTTTTCCTACTGAGAAGCCCAAGTAGAAGGAATTAATGTGCATAATGGTGTGGCCAGCTGGCAGAGCTGTACTGAAATACAATTTCTGCATTTATAGGTTGGTTTTGTCCTAGCAATCTGCAGAGCAGCCAGTGGGCAAGGAAACCCTGCTTATAAGAGCTATTTCCCATGATTATTAATACCTTGGCAGCTGAAATCAAATACTGCTAATCCATCACTCACAGTGCTTTGATACTGAGCCATCACAAGGAAAGAAGTGTACTTTAAGTTATACTTGGACTGTAATGGGTTTTGAGAAAACTAGGATTATCATCTAGAACAAAAGTCTCCAGTCGGTGACACAGAATGAATTTAAAACTCTTCCACTCTCCTTGGCCACGTGGGACTGCTCGTCTCCACACACCAGCTGATTTCTCTGGAGCAGAAAATTTTGTAGCTGGGGCTATTGCAGTTTATTAAAATGAGCTGTAGATTTTCTGTGGCAGCTTAATTCACAGTTTTCACATCTTGGCATTTCAAATAATTTTAATCAAATAATTTAATTCAAATAATTTTAATTAATAAATTTCATTAATTAATTTTTAGGTTTACAATTTGTTCCACAAGTAACGCAGTTTGCTGAGGTTACACACATTTTCTGCAGTTTTGATTTTACTGCTGTGTTCTTTTAGCTCAGCAAATTTATAAAACTAATTAAAACAGAAGTACTTTTTTGATTCAAATCGCGAATGAAGAACAAAGATCTAATGTAAAATGACACTTGCAGAGAGATTAAGACCAATTGCAACTCTATGGGTGTTTTACAACTTAGTTTTTTAAACCAAAAGCAATTATTTTTATAGCAGATTCTTGGCGTGGTTGTATTGTTTTCAGGTTTTGAGATGCCAAGGGAGTGGGAGATTAGGATCTGATTCAGCAGTGTTCTCAAACGTGTCTGTTGGTCCTCACTGAATTCCTTGGATTTCTCGTTTTCTGAACCCAGACGGAGCTCTGGAGTCAGATCCCACTTCAGTCACCAAGGTTGTGCTGCTCCCCAGTCCTTGTTAAGTCGTGTGTGATCCAGGCAGTGAAAAGAACCTGCCATTCCCAGGCTGTCAGCATCCAGAGGCAGCACCAGGATTTTCCCTTGTCCTGGGAGCGCCCCCGTCCCGCTGACAGCCGCGCTCCGTTCCGATCGGGGAGCAGGGAACGTGTGGGGTTGTTTGAACTCGTTTGATGCCGCGCCATCGCGGGTTCAAACACCAATTACCACGTTCCAAGTGACAAATCTGGAGGGGGGGAAGAAAAGATGATCATTTAATAAATTTTTTATGAAGGCAAATGACTCATACATAAATCAATCTGCTTCATTAAAGGGGAAAGTCAGCTGAACACAGAGGTGACAAAGGTTAACGCCACATTTGTGACACCAACTCCTGTGTCACTTCTCCTGCAGCAGCACCCGTCACCATCCCCAGCTCCTCTGGCAGCGCTGGCATTTCTCATGCCACCTTTCCCAGCACCAAAAGCCGTCTAAATGTTAGGAGAAATTCACAGTCCTTCTTTTGACGGAGGTGAATGGAAGACTTCTGCTTTTTTCTTGTGCACGTCTCCTGCGAGCCACAGCGTTCCCAGTGCCCCCGTGGATCCTGGTCCTGCTGTTCCCCAGATCCTGGCCACACACCTGCCTCGCCTGATGTCTGTGCGGTGCTGTGAGCCTGTGCCTTTGTCTGGACTCCTATCCCACGCCATTCCTGTGTTTTTTCTTGCTGCTCCAAGACTGATCCTTGCCCTCTGTCCTCGGTGGCAGCCCTGTCTGCTGCGGAGCTGCCCACATGAAAGGTGTTTTCAGGACCCATCTTCCACTTCTGGGCCCCCATGGGCCACCCTGCACAGTCCAGGGTGTTTGTCCGACTCTGTTTTGGCCGTCTCAAAGACAGCAATTTGGATTTTGGCTGATTTCACAAACCTCTGCATTGTCAATACACAGAGAGAGGTTGTGGGGTGCTCTCAGGGTTGGATGAGCCATCCCCGTTGCCATCACCTCGTTTGCAAATGTCGTGGTGTTGTGCTCTGTGCTTTGGGAGTTTGTGGCCAAGGATGGCAGTGATGGGGCGTCTCAGCTGCTGTGAGAGCAGAAAAAAGCACAGGAAGGTTTTGACCACACGAACACAGAACAGTTTTTCGTTGCCTTTGGAGCTTCTAGAATTGATGAAGATGTGGCGGCAAAGAATTTATTTTACACATCCCCCTGACCCCATCTGGTTGTTCCCCCTGCAGTTCTCTGCTCACGTGTGCAGCATTCCTCTCTCCTAATTTACTTACACCTTGAGCAGAAACAGGGCAGGCAGAGAAAGGCAGCACGAACACCAACCCACCATATGTTGTTTCTAATGATTGGGAACGGTGGGTGTGCGCAGCGCTCTCCTAACATATTCCGTGGGCCAGGGGCCTGTGGCACCACAGCTGTTGTGCTTTTATTTCCCCCAGTCCTCTCGCCTCCGCCGCCGAATTCCGCAGCCAGGAAGTTGAGGATGCTGTTGCCGTGATACGCCTTTGGAAGGCATCTCCTCTGCGAGGATGCAATTGCTGCCACTTACTCCCCTCCGAGTTACACAGCCCAGTACCAGTGCCAAGTGCCAGGGAACGTGGTTATGATCGGGGAATTGCATTTTTTTCCCCCCAAACCTCCGGCGTTCAGTACTTTTGTTCTCGTCCCTGTGGCAGAACCCGCCGCGTTCCCCAGATCTGGGGTTGGGCCCTGTGCACTGCTGCTTTTGCACGTGGGTATCCTGCGAGTGCCTGAGAGCAGCAGTGGGAAGAGACAGTAGAAGGGTGTTGTTGCGCTATTAGTTCATATTTCTATAAAACGTCAGGCATTCAGAATGTATCTCTTTTAACACCTCATTCAAGCAGACAGGAACGTTGAAATGTACATTATTTGAAGCCCAAGAGACACGCGCTAGCATTTGTAGTAACAGTAGAAGTCTTGTTGTATTCCAGACTCCTCAGGAGAAACACTGATAGCTTTATTCAAAATAATGACACTCAGCATTGCTGAATCATGTTCCCAGAGCGTCCATACTGGAGGAAAATCAGCGCTGCCATCCCAGTCTTGTTTCCAAGAACTAAATGTCTGGGGTTTATGTGCCTTCTGGTCTGGGAAATGCATCAGGATGGTCCCAGCTCTGCCTCAGTCTCTCTTCTCCCCCCTTTTTTAGTGGAAGATTCACTCCTTTTTTGGTGAAAGTCTCCTTGCCCGTGGCAGGGAGGTCAGAACTAAAAGGTCTCTAAGGTCCCCTCCAACCCAACCCATTCTGGATTCTGTGACTTTTGGGGAGAGAAGTTGTCACTGAACAAGTCAGTGAATCTTTAGCATTAGGTTGGCAGGGATGCTTAATAAAAAGCAGTAAGGAGAGTTGGCCATTAAACACTTTATTAGTTCTGACTGTGTTTATTTGTTATATTTTTTGACACAGTGGCGAATTGTCTGGCAGTAGTAAAGCCCTGGGTTTGGGTGACCTTGTGGTGAATCTTGGCCATTTTATTTTCCTGAGTGCTACAGGGAGGCTTGTTTCATTTTTATGGAAGAACTCTGAGGTCTCTGTATGAGCTCCACAAGAAGTAGCAAGATTCTGCTATTACATTAAATATAAGACCTGCTATGTGTTAAAATAAAGTGGAAGTCTGCATTAAACTGGCACAAGGCAGAAATTAACCTCATATTCTGAAAGAGGCACTGATGCCATGCAGAAAATAATCTATTTGGAGATCATTCTGCTGATATTTTTCTCTGCTATATCCTTTTATTTTGGAGGGGGGGAGGAAAACAAGCTCTTGAGTGGCTGAGTTCATTTTCTCCTGCTGCTGCTTTTTTCATTGAAGTCATCATAATCCTCCATTTGTGACATCAGAGTTACTGGCTAGCGAGATAATTATGATTTCACAAACTGAAGATTATGACCTTCAAATGAGGAAGGCACAGCGGGGAGGACAGATTCCTAAGCAACAGCCATCAGATATTTGTGAAATATTTGCGAAAATGTCCTTGCAGTTTAAAAAAAAATGAGGGAGAGAGGGCAGGAGGGAAACATCCAAAAAATATTATCAGCAGAATGAGTTGCCAGCCAGCATTTTTTTCCCCCAAGTTTTCCATTTGGTGCCCATGATTCTCTAACCTGTCTCATTTAGCCTTAATGAACATGAGACATTTTTTTAGCATGCCATATGTGCTGTGGTCCTCAGGAAAAAAAAAAAAGGCATCCAAATAACTTATTTTTTATGTTCTGACTCTACCCAATCATAATTTACATTTTGCACAGTTTGATGCCCATCTGCAACATTTTTACTATCAGAAAAGGTAATAAGAAAGAGAGGAAAAAAACCCACAGGAACGTGTTGAACGACTGACACAAGAAAACCTGGTTGGGGGAAAATCATTTTTGTCCCCGTGTCTATAAGCAACTTGGAAAATGTGTTGGATTTGTGGCTCCAGGGGTGGGGTCAGCTCCTGTATCAGCAATGGCTTGAGAAGAGCCCCAGCAGTTTTTGGGGAGTCTCGGGGAGTCTCTTGCTCTGTCAGGGGGTGGTGAGTGGTCCCTCTGGGGGAGGGGAGGATGAGGAGCAGCCATGTGTGCTGAAAATGAGCCGAGTCGTGCTTCGGCTGGATCCTTAGTTGTAATTATGGGATAAGCCCTTTTATGACCACAAACCCTCTCTGTCCAAACCTTGCAAATATTCCATCCTGAAAAGGTGGAAAGCCTTGAAAGGACATCAGTTTCTCTTCCATCCTCCCTGTCCTTAAAAACGCCAGACTCACGTAATTTAACCTTGGAGCTTGGCAGGAGGAGGAGGAAAGGAAGGAGTCACGAGTAGGAGGTCCCAAATAGCTCCAGTGGCCCCTTTCCTGTGTGTGGCTTGGGGCCTGACGGGGTCTCGGGCAGTTCCAGGGAGGTGCAGATGGATGGAGCCTCTCTGCACCCTGAGCACGGCGGGGCCTCGCGCTCCTCGACTGCAGCAAATGATCACAATCAATTAGTTAGGAAACAATCAACACTTGCCAAACAAACCTCCAACCCTAGCCATCCAAATTGGTCACAGCAAACCACTGGAGAGATGGGATATGCCCAGGCCAGAGATTTGGCCTCTCTGCAGCCCCACCTTGGCTTCCCAGTGACCCCACACAGGGCAGGGTGTCAGATGCAGGAGCAGTTCTCTGGTAGCATCCCGGTTCCCGTTTTTCTTCCTAATGTCTTCCAAGACCTCTCTTTTCCTTTAGTAGTCTGAGTCACAAACTGTCTCCTGTCCCTCCTCTGGAATGGTACTGGTTCCGGAATGTTTCATTTTGATAACAGGAGCTGACGGGAGCTATTCCAGCCCAACGAGGCCTTCAGTTACTTCCTCTGGGATTGTACAAAGTCAGAATTGAAAATGGGTTGCAGTAGTCAGAGCAGGCTCTGTGCCAAGCTGCCAAGGGTTTATGACTTACAGATTCCTTACATTCAGCAGGTGACCAAAACAAGCAGCATTTCTTATTTATGTGACACACAGAAGAGACATTTCTGGTGTTAACATTAACTCCCGGTACTCCACTGGGATGTGAGGAGTGATGGGAGGCAGGGGACTGTGCTGGAGGAGCCATGTGGTGGGTGATGCCCAGTCTGGCACATGGAATCACAGAGTGGGTTGGGAGGAACCTCTAAAGGCCACCTAGTCCAGCCCCCTGCCATGAGCAGGGACATCTTCAACAGGATCAGGTCACTCAGAGCCTCATCCGGACCTCCAATGTTTCCAGGCATGGGGCTTCCACCTCTCTGGGCAACCTGTGCCAGTGTCACCAAAACTTCCTCCTGTATAAACTGACCTGAGTGAGGCTCTGCCCAGGTTTCTTGACACTGGGGATAAAAGTCAGGATTTCTCCATGGGTCAAGATCTGCTCCATGCAGCCACTGTCTGAGTCTGTAAAACAGGGATGTGAAATTTGTATCCAATTCCGAGACTTCAGAATGCTTCCAGTGCAGGTGAGGTACTGGGGATATTCCAGAGCAATCACAGCTAATGTAACTTTAACTCGGAATGCTGGATACCCCAGTGTTGTCACGAGGGCTGCTTTGCAGAGCAGAGAAAGAGAGCTGTCTCCATGTGGCCAATTTACAGTCAGGAGTACAAATCCAATCCAAATCCTTCTGTCCCAGCTGAATCCGCAGCAAAGTGCTTGTGATCAAGATACGGCCTAAATAACTATTTGTATAAAATATTTAGTGACTAATTTCTCATTACAGATGCTTTGGGAAACACTGTAAACTGCTTGCAGACAATTGAAAAATTGAAAAAAAAAAAGGAAAGGGAATTATTGAATATGTTATTCAGTGCACGTGATTTGACCAGCTTTAGGAACTGCAGTGTTAAACCATGAGAGCATCTGGAGTGAGTAGAGAATTAGTAGAGAATTAGTAGAGAATAAAGGAGCAGCAGCACCATGCCAGGTACCACAGGAACAAGCGTATATATCAAACCAGAATCAATGTAAAGTTACAGCTTGAAAACGTTGTGGTTTGAGTGAGAACCAGGTGCAGGACTGACCCACTGACCTTCCTGAGCCTCTCTCCTACGGCTGGCCCTGCTCAGAGCAATAGAGGTTAATTTTTTTTCCTAGTTATTAAACAAAAAACTCCGTTTACTTCTTCAATTTCAACTTCTGCTAAACACGAACCTGTGGCAGTGAACTGAAAAAACAACAGAATAAATAATACAGACAAATACATGGAGGAGTTCAATTATAATTTTCCCCCACTGAAGCTGCCTTTTAACAACTACATCTTCTGACTGACAGCTTATTAATACTAATTACATTGGATATATGCAACATAACTAGTGCACTGGTACTTTCAATTATCTTCCCTTGTCTTCATTCCTTCCCCTGTGCTCCCATCCTCCCTTTTCATGCCCCATAACCAGTACCTGGAGCTGCATCTCAGAGCCAAAGGAGCAAAAGCCTCTCATTTCTTACACGGGCAGGAAAGGCCACAAACCCGTGTGTGTGTTTGTGATGCGGTGCGGGTGCTCACTGAGGGGAAGTTCCAGCCTTGGCAGGGCTGGAAAATGCTTGGAATGTTTGGAGGAATTCCCTGAGGAGGTCCCATGAATTTCCTGTGAAGGTCCTGTGAAGTTTTAGCACTTGGACTCAAAGAATTTGGAGGTCAGACTCAATGATCCTGGAGGTCTTTTCCAACCTTAATGATGCTGGGCTTACATTCCATGATTCCAAGTTCTACTGGAGGTCCTGTGAAGTTCCTGTGGAGGTCCCACACTGTTTCAGGCTGACACACCCTGGTTCATACATAATTTTCACAGCTTTTGCAGAGCTCAGAGCTGATCCTGGGGAATCCGTGTGCTGGGTTGATCCAGGCTGGCACTGGCTCCTCACTACCAAAATCTCACCACCCAATCCCAACACGATCTGCGGCAGCTTTTTGGGAGAGCCGAGGTTGGAGCAGCACTGACTGACCCAGGTCCTTGCTCAGACCAAGTCCCCAGCACTGCCTCAGCTTTGTTTTAATCCCCACTTAATGAACTCTCAATTGCTTATGCAAATCAAAGCAGTGGAGACACTTAAAGGTTATTTATAATTCCTGGAAACATTATGAAATCAATCATTCCAGCTTTTACAGTGTCATTTACATCTCTAACTTTTTACATTATATTGCTATAACAGTTTATGTAAGAAGACAAATATGTTTTGATTTTATTTTTTATATAAGCTCGCTGATTGCTAAAACAGCTATGACAGTTGAACATGGAAATCAGGGAGGTTTTGATTAGGCTTTTCTAATATGTAAATGTGTGTAAATGAGTTTTAGATATATTGTTAATTTTTTTTAAAGTTCTATTTAAAGAGCAGGCAGTAGTATCCCATGGAAATTAAAGAGCGAGCCTGAGAGGAACGTTCACATGAGACTGACTTTGAGATGTCCTGAATGGTGGAATAGCTACATTTTGGGGTCCTTGTCACCTCTCTCTTCAGTTTCAGCCTCAAAAAGCCAAACTGAGGTTTCCAAATAGCAAGTTTGCTCCTGTGGAGCATCTGTCATCTTCTACAGATCCCACAGCTTTGGATGGCAGGACAAACAAAAAAGCCAGGATGGAGAAGCTGGATCCAAACCTCCCCTTAAAAGGGGAAGTGTGGCTGGAGGTTCTTGTGGCTGGTCCATCTGCAGCCTTGGACCTCCCATTTGTGTTGTGCCCTGCTGGAATTTCTGTTCAGTGTGATGGAGTTCGAGGCTCTGTTAATTCACCTGTTCTCTTTCATCGTTTGAAGTAAATTAACGGCTATTTTAGGAGTATCCTGGTAAATCTGTAACATTTATTTTGAAAGGGAAAAAGAGCTCAGAAGATTACCAAGGTGTCCAGCTGTGATAATATTACCTGCCTTGTAAAGTGCCGTAGGTGACTCTGAAGATGTAAAGCAAATTGAGGATTACATTAACTTCCTCCTGACTTGCTCAAATTATTAATTCAGTATCACCAACTATCAAATAGAGTAGGGTTATTATTTTTTTTAAGTACAAATGAATAACTGTGATACATGGCAGAGTACTGCCTGCAAATAATTAAAACCTGTTTTGATTGTATCTGTAGTAGAGGTCGGTATGTCTTTTGGGGGGGGGTGGGGTTTTTTGCATTTTCTTTATAATACAAGATTATAGCAGCCTGCATTCACATTCAGCTTAAATAGGCAGAGGGATGAGTACTGCATAGCAATGTGATTTTGTAATAGAATAGTTTTTACCTTGGAGATTCACAAGTTTTTTTCAATCACTTTGCCTCACTGCAGGGCAGATCTGTGTTGCTCTGTGAGCAAAGACCCTGTTCACATCCAGAGCTGGTCAGTGGCAGAACTGGAAACACGGTCCCTCTTCCCAAAACACTTGAGTCCAAAACATCACTTGCATTTTTGGAAAGCTAATTCTCCCTTTTCCTAAAGAGTTTTAGTGATTTATCAGTTCTATGTATAGAATAAATATACATACATAACGCTAATGTCAGTGTTGGAAGGTGCTCTGCTTGGCTTCTCTGCATGCAGGCATTCCTTGGAAGGGGCTTGTTGATTCAATCTGAGTTAGATTCAATCTAATTCATTTTAAGGGGTGCCATTGCTGGGTGAGTGCTGGAGCAGTGTCAGTAATTCTTTTCCTTCCTCTTCCCAGAAGCCCGAGTTCCCAGGGGCTGTGGGAGGCATTGCAGGGCCTGTTCTTGGACGACATGGCAATTTCAGTGATTTAGAAGAGGATGCTGACTCACAGCTCACATTGGCAAAGCTGGAGTGGACGGCACAAAACTGTATTTAAATCTTTTTCGGCTCTCGTGTTCAGGCTGAAACATTTTTCTCTGGTGGAGACGTGGCCTTATTGATTATTCATTATTCCTTAACCTTGATACACTGAAGCAGGGAGTAGAAAGAAAAGGTGGGAATGGACAGGAGTGACTATGACCCACCAAGGTGGATAAAACAATGGTTTTGAGATGGATCCTCCCCAGTTAGAGCAGCCCACACCAGACACCTGAGCTCCTGCAGTACCAGCGAGGCAGGAAGGGCAGTGAAACGCTCACCCAACAGATTTCGGAATTACAGTTATCTGTTGGGGCAGAACCCTGCGGTGTCTTAGCCCCAGGACTGATGCAGAAATCTCTTTTGCAGTTCAGGTTCCCTGCTGAGTCAGGCTTGGGTGACCCCTGTTTCCAGGGCAGGGTGTAGGACCTGCAGTCCGTGCTGCAGCCCCCTGCTCTGCCATGCTCCCAACACCGTGAGATCACTCTTTAAATTCCATTGCCTCTTCCATTAATCAGGAGCAATTTGAAATCGTAAGAGCGCTGTAGCATTCCTGTTAATCAATAACCAACTGAGCTATTAATTTTCTACTAATATATTCTTCTTTAGTGTGCAGGGAGTGAAAACTCATCAATTGCCTGTGCTGACCCTACCCAGTGCCCACGAGGGTCAGTGCAGAGGTTTCCCTGGACTTCGGGGAGTGTCTGGGGGTGCTCTGAGATGCCCCATTGGAGGTGGTGAGAGATGCAAGAAAAGCAGGAACTCTAAACCCCCTCTCATTGCTGTTTTATCACTTCAGGACCTCTGCTCAAGTCCTCACCCCCCGTCCTGCAGCAGGATGTCAGCTGGAAAATTCAACACCTGCCAAAGTTTGCAGTAGCAGAGCTCTGATAATGAGTTTAACAAATAATTAGCTGCGGTACCTCTTTCGTTTATAGAGTACAGTAGTTGATGAACTTGCTATGCCAGTTAGGAGCTCATTAGCAAATAAAATTCAAGGGTAACAAATACCTTAAGGGGATGTTTTTAGGAGCATTTAATGAAATCACGAGATCAGAGGAAGATCCGTGGGGAAATGTAAATTCCCAGAGATGCTACACACCTCCTGCAGGACCAGGGACAAGGCAGGGTCTGGAAGTCAGGACTGAAGCTGGCTTTATTTGCCAGGCTTTGCATTCACTTACAAATTTTAGTTCTCTCCCTGTCATGAGAAATGGCACTGTACCCCCGTTTTATTTTTCCCAGCTAGTAAAATCCACATTGTTTTCTGTTCTGTTATTTAATTTGAAGGTGTTAGGAAAAAGGACACATTCCTTTTGCTATTGTAAGAGATATCTCAGAAAATAGCTTTTTCATTTGTTTTGATCTGACTTTTTAATATATTTTTCAGTCTCATTGAGGAAATAATAATCCTAACAAAAGCATTCCTGGGCTGCTCACAAAGCACCAGCAGATGGATTCCATGAATCCGTGTACTCCATCAAAGGGTGTTTCAAGGAATTTTTTGCTATTGTTTCTATGCTTATTTGAGATGTCATTTTCTGTAGTTAACTCACCTTCTCTCCAGAAATCCATCCCTCATTCTCTTTGTAATGGATAAAGCAATAGGACAAAGGGAGCTGGTTTTTACCCTTGTCCCGAGAAAAACCTTTCAGAAAACGATAATGGGCTCCTAACAAACGAGAGAGCTGGTTATCATTGGGGAGAATTAATCTCTGCCTTGATTGAGAACACCTATGCCAAATTACGAGCTACAATATCCATCTGCTTGCTGTTACCCGGCAATATAGATTTATTGTGACATTTCGGAGAAGGAGTAAGAAAACATATGAACAACTGTTGTGGTTCATTAGCCCTTTATTGGTAAAACGTGGTGCTCAGGGCTGTGAGAGGTGCAGGGAAAGACAATCCTTTGGCTGAAATCGTTGCATTCACGAGGCTGTGGAGAGCATTCCCAAGGACAAGCTTACAAATGAGCTGCTGCTTTTTGTTCCCTGACTGCGAGGTTGGTTTTTTTTTTTGGTTGAAAGTGGAGCAATTCAGCTCCAAGAGATGGGAGAAGAGGTTGGGGAACATACAAAGCCCTCTGGGCAGCAGCTGCTCTGGACACCAGAGTCACTCATCCCAGTGTCAGGCAGATAAAACAGCCTCACCTTTCCTGCAGATCCTTTGCCACCAGAGCTGGAGAGGGTGGCCAGAACCTCCTGCTCCTCCAGAGCCAACCTGGCAGACCCAGGGAAGCACCACCAGCATCCTGTCTCCCCTGATTTAGTCTCTTATTCTAGTTGTCACCATCAGGAGCCCTTCATTCGTGGAAGGTGTCTCTGAAGGAAAATCCACCCGTGTTGTCACTTTCTCACAAGTATTTATTTTTAATCCACTCTGGGGGGCTGTTCCACGGGTACAAGCACACAGGCTGTTGATTTATTTGCAGTTAAGGCTCTCAGAGTCAGGATGTTAAAGCCTTCTAAAGCCAACTCCCATTTCATATGGGAGAACCTTTGAAAATGCACTTTAGGTTTATGACACTGGCTTGGCTTAATTTAATTTACAGTTCACTTAACCGATTATTCAAAATACCAGATGTGACAGACAGTAGATTCAGCTGAAATATTACCTCACAGGCATGTTCAACACATAGAATCTGCTCTCCATATGGGAAGGTATGGAATGTCCCCCCATCCCCATCCAAGAGCAATCAATTTGGTTTTGAAAGGAGAGTGAGGCTGAGTGGGAGACGAGGTCCCTTATTTCTCCCGTAACCTTTGCAGCAGCTGATGTGAGAGTCTAACCCGGGCTCTGTTGCGTGAGACAAAATGTGAACTTCTAAAAACGCCAGAGGCAAAGGATTTGTCATGTGTAAAACATTTGCTGCTTAGTATTTGCTGATGTTAAGTAGTTCTCAGCAACTGTTAGAAGTACAGTGAAGGCAGACAATAAAATAGTGACAGAAATGTGGAGCATCCCAGGTTTTTTAAGAGTGTTTCTCTTCTGGTGGCTGGGACTGTCTCTGTGAAGTGAGGGGTGGGACACAACAGTGTTGGTCAAAATGTGTGTAGATCACAAATACTCGCTGACTTTGTCATGGAATCCTGGAATGGTTTGGGTTGGGAGGGACCTTAAAGCTCGTCCAATTCCACCCCCTGCCATGGGCAGGGACACCTTCCACTATCCCAGGTTGCTCCAAGCCCCGTCCAACCTGGCCTTGGACTCTTCCAGGGATGGGGCAGCCACAGCTGCTCTGGGCACCCCATGCCAGGGCCTCCCCACCCTCACAGGGAAGAATTTCTTCCCAATATCCCGTCTAACCCTGTCCTCTGGCAGTTTGAAACCATTCTCCCTTGTCCTGTCACTCCAGACCCTGGGCCAAAGTCCCTCTCCAGCTCTCTTGCAGCCCCTTTGGGTACTGGAAGGTGTCTCCAGAGCCTTCTCTTCCCCAGGCTGAAGAGCCCCAGCTCTCCCAGCCTGGCTCCACAGGGGAGGTGCTCCTATGGTTGATGCACTCAAGCCTTGAGCTGGGGGAAGGTGTATGAAGGTATGGTATACCACCAGCTATGAACAGAAGACTCCCAGCAGTCTCTTGAGGCCTTGCTCCTTTCCTCTCACCCCTTGCATTTATCCTTTGGAGCAGGATGATGTGTGTAGTCAAAACAAGAGCAATGGAGACCTGATTAATTCCAGGAGTACCTCCAGTTCAGCAGGCAAGAGCTCTTTCTTCTTTTGGGGACCATCAGATGCCCATCAGCCGTGCTTTTGAAGTTTATGGCCTGAAGCTCATTCATGTCAGGGCAGGACCTACCTAGGGCACTCATCTAGACCTTAACTATTAAAGAAAGATTAAAAATTAAACTTCCAGTAATGCAGGAACCTGAACTTTGAACTCCCCTGTGTCAGTGCAGTGTTAATCTGATCTCAGCAGTACCCGATAAAGTCGATTTGTCTTCCTCGCCTAGTTAATTTTTAATCATTTCTATGGATAGAAGGGCTCTGGCGGATGGGACTGAGAGCAGACTGCCTTATCCCAGCCCTAGGTCCCGGCGTGGAATGGGGGAACAACATGAACTGAACTCCTCCCATTATTTATACTCTGTATTCCACCCCTGTGTTTGTTTACCCGAGCCTTGGTATGTGGGCGTGTTCTCCCATCTGATGCTGAAGGGCAACAGTACACAAAAAACCGTGCTCACATTCACAGGATACTGTCAGGCTGTTAATGGAGACAGTATTTCCTAGGTCTACTGCAGATGTTTGTGGCAGTGCTGACTGGGAAAGAGGATTGATGCAGTCAAAACCAAAACCGCTCCTAGCTCCGGTTCTGGGCTGATTCAGTGGTGTATCCAAAGGTACTTCTCTCAGACTTGATAGGAATATTTCAAATTAACTTTTAAAGCATTATTTTAAAGATAATATTTTGATTTTGCTGGTGGTGAATTTTGCAATATTCCTGTTGTTCTGCATCAACAGCACAAAGCCTGTGAGGGTGTCAAGATTAATGCCCTGTGTCAGCACAGCACTGAGCGTGCTGAATTTTATCATCCGTGTGAAGGGAGGGGATCCAGAGATTTTAGAGCTCATCTCCACTACATGGACACTCCCAAATTATAGTTCTGGGATAACAGCAAGCCCAGGCTCTTGGTGACCCAGGGCCGCCTTTGCCAAAATCTTCCTCGCTGTGCCACCCTCTCACTGCTGGAAGGGAACAGGGTGACTCTGTCAGTGCCACTGGTGTTTTCTGTGGGTCCAGGCAGTTCCCATAAGGAAATCAGCCAAAGTCCCTAAAGGGAAAGGTGTGTTGCTGATGGCCAAAGGATCTCAGCAGAGAAAAGTGGGAATTAAGAGGGTCCCCAGCTGGCTGGAGAAGGGGAAATGTCACCTTAAAAATGAACTTTTCAGAGTCTGAGCTGTCAGGCAGCTAAAGGGCTTTCAGAACCTAACCCCAGTTAATTATCTGCATGTAGAAAAAAGCTGGATCAGCAAGAAAATTTAGGAAAGACGAGGCAAGATGCTGCAGATGTGTCTTGGGGTGACTTGAGTATTCCCTATCACTGCTCCCTGCCCAGAAATTAGTTTTATGCCTTTCTATGCCTTTAAACTGGCCTGAGAGAGACAGGAAAAAAACTTGAGCAGAACTTTTCAAAGCAGTTTGTATTTCCAAGGACAGACAGAGATAACACAGACTCTCTCTCGGCATTCTTTTTTCTGCAGCTGGGGCTGAGGGGAGAGGAGTGGGAAAACGGCGGGGTTTTTTTGGTCTTTTCCAGCCAGTTTTTCCCCCGCTCGTTTTTCTCCAGAGAGCTGAATTTGTTTTCCTGGAATTTTGGATTTTTGTCTTTCTCTTCTTCTTTCGTGGACTGCTTCACACCGGAACATATCAGGACTTCTTCCACCGAGGTGGAGGCTCTGGAGGAGGGCCCACCTCATCCCCGCTCCGAGGAGGAGGAGAGAGGCTACCTACGGAAGGACTTTGGATTTTTTCCCAGGTTTTCTCTCTGTAGCGAGGGGGGTTTATTGTTTAGCATTATTATCCTTCTCCTATGTGTTTGTTAAATAAATAGTTTTATCTCTTTCACTTTCCTTCGAGGAAAAAGTTTATTTTTTCCCGACCTGGTGGGGGAGGGCTGGTTTGTAACCTGCCCTCTCTCAGAGGATATATTTCTAAATTTGGCTAAACCAGCACAAGATGCAATACAGGGAACAGATGTGTGCAGTTCTATCCCTAGATTATCCCAACATGTGCATAACTCATTTGGGCTTCCGTAACCTGGAATGATGTTGAATTCCCACGTTTTTTTCCCAAGTTAGGGTGTTCCCACCCTGTTTGCCTGATCTCAGATCCAACCCCTCCATGCCTGCCTGTCCAGCGCCCTTTGGGGGAGCTAATTCTGTCTGGCAGCGTTGGAGGTGACATCCCGTGGAAATAATTAGCAGAAATGCAAATCAACGTAAGTAAATTTTTTAATACGGGGTGCCTGGAGCTGTGCTAAACTTAGCAGTGATGAATAAACAGCACCAGCATTCCCCTCCTTGAAAGGACAAAGAGCCTTCTGGTATTTGGGATGTCTCTGGTACTTCTGCTGTCTCGGTGTAGCCAACCCTGAACGTTTAATAACGTGAGCAGGCCCTCAAAAATTAGTGAGATTAATAAACGTTGAATGTTTCCATTTCTGAGCCTTGGAGGTGTACTTAGCTGACATCTTTCTCTGCAACTGAAAGGCTGGGAAATTACTCCTGGTTAATGACGGTGAGATACTCATGTAATCACCTTATTTCAGGAGAAAGACTTTCAAATAAACTCCAAGAGACTCGTGATAAAACAGCAGGAACTGGCAATATTGAAATATGAGCCTCTATCATTAAACCATTCGCTCTTAATTAGTTTTTATTTGCAATATTGACAGCTAATCTCCTCTCTCTATTATACCTGTACGACTTCCAGTGATTGGCACAGTTCAGTATAGAAGTAGCTGAAGACATAATTTGGTCCTCTCCACATATGATTTCCAAACCACACAGGATTTTTAAAGTAAAATTAAGGTGTGTTAAGACACGTGGCCAAAAAATTCCAGACCTGACCTTGATTTCCCCTGTGTTAGAATGAGAGACTTATGGGATGCAGCCCAGTGGCCTGGCTAAAAAAGTGCTGGGATACAATTGTATCTGTCTTTCAACACCATCGAATTTTCGGGAAAATAAATAAATAAATAGGCAAATAAATAAATAAATAACTTTTGGTTTCAACAAGGTGACATTTGCTGATGTTCACTAATTTAGGAGAGACTGATTTATGCATGTTTAATCTTCTCTAATGATGACTCCAGGGCAAGAAATGAAAATAAGTGCAGTTAATAATACGTGTATATATTATTAACACCTTTACTGATGGAGAGGGGCCTTTCCCTGGTAGATAAATGCAGGAGCAATTTGTGGGAGATCCAAATTGACTCGGGGCTGTCAGAACCTCTCTCTCTAACTTAAAATGTGGAGAGAAGGGGTATTTGGACAGTAAAAATTCTCAGCTGATCAACTGTTAAAACTTGTGTGAAAACTCTGAGTAAATACAATACAACACAAAAATTGTATTTTGGGGTGCTCTGTAACGATGAAATGTGTGTTGGTGGTATTGTTACATCCTGATTATGGATGGCTTCTCCTCCTGCCACACAAATACTGGAAGGGATGCAACCCTTGAATTCAGTCCTGAATGCTGACAGACAAAACTTATTGTTAATATTAATGTGCTTGGTCTAATCATCCTGCTATTTTTTTTGTGTAATTTACTCGATCAGGGAGTTGGAATTCCCTCCTAGCTGTTACAGATTCAAGCATTTATGCAAAATCCTCCAGTCTGGAGATTTACAGTGGATTATCTACAAATATTTGAATACATTAGTGCAGTCCTTTAAATGCATTCCCTTTATTTACATACAGAACAAATAACAAGCAACTTGAATGACAGCACTGTAATTCCATCAAGGAGCTCGTGTCCTGAGAAACCACAGGAATAAACCGTTAAGAGGCCCACGGGTTTGGTGGAGCTCTGCCTGGAATTACAGCTCCATAACCTGGATTTCATTCATTTTTTTTATTATTAAAAAAAAAAAAAATACACAGTTTTATAAATCATGGTGCTGATGTGCTTGGAAAAGGGAAGAGCCAGAGAAGGGTGGGTGTGGCACAATTTCCTCTCACCTCCTTCTACCACAGCCCAGGAAAACCCAGGTATCTTTCATATCCGTCAGCGTAGCAGTGGATCAGAGCGAAAACACTGGATTTGGGTTGTCGACGGGGCGAGGGAAGGTTTGCTCAGATTGATGGGGGAGTTGGAAGAGCTCCCTTCCATCAGACCGGCCTGGCCTGAGGACAGGTTACCCTGTACCCGTGGGTTTTTTGGAAGGTTGTGTTATTTGGTTGCCTGATGGGGCTGCTGCACTCGCACTCAGTCCCAGATTATTGCGATACGTCAGCGGGGATTGGTGTGGGAAGAGCAGCCTGGGCTTGGTTTCTGTTCCAAATCTTCCTCTGGGGAAAAAAAAAGAAAAAAAAAAAAAGAAAAGAAAAAAAAAAGGAGAATAAAATCCAACCCAAAGACTTGCTGGCTTTCCTCTGCAGCAAAAGAGATGGGTTCCTGCCGATCCCAGAGGTAAAGCCCTAACAGTTTCCATGGAATAGTCAATTATCTGTTTCATTGCACAAGCCAATATCTTTTCTCAAAAAGATGTATTAGGGTGTTTAGCCATTCAAGTGATCCATCTGGCTGAGCATTCGAAGACGCTCTTTAACTTGATTTATCAGGCCCAGAAGTGGTGTCCTTGAAGCTTCTGGGCCAGTGTGGGACTGTCCCTGTACCCACTCTGCAGGGACAGGGCTGGTGCCCTTCAGTTCCTGGCAGGAGCGGGGCTGGTGCCATCACACCTCTCTGCCCGGAATGCCTGACTGCACACTGGATTTAAAAACAGATGCTGCAGATGAGGACTGGGGGCCACCAGGTGCTTCCAAGGAGCGTGCAAGGAAGCCCCCAGGCAGCAGATCCCTGATAAGACACCTCCCTTTTCTCCAGCAGAATCTGCACCTTAATCCTAATGGAGTCTGGCTAAACCCCTGCAGCGTGAGATTGTGCACGGCCTTTAAATCTCCTCCCTGCTCTTAAAACACACATTACAGCTCCAGCATCCACGTTACCCCCGTTCCCATCGGGTACCACCTCCGGCACAGCTCAGTCCCCGGGGAAGGCACTTTTCTCACCTTCCCCTCCTGGTCTTGCACCAATCCAGCAACGCAGTGACCCCAGGAGAGGGTGGCCAAGCTCTCCCAGAAAACAGGAAATTGGGATTGCAGCGTATTTGGGTCAGGCATCGCCAGCAATTGCTGCTGGGCACGTGGTGAGATGCAACCCCAAAGCCTTGGACTGCAAAGGGGGAGGGAAGCAAAAAAAGGGAGTGCTGGCTCTCTGGGAACAACCAGAAGGATGCCTAGGGATGAGGCAGGACCCATCCGACTGCCAGCTACAGGCATTGGGAAGGTCTGTGGCCCAGGAGCAGCCAGAAGGACTCTGTATGGCACGTTTACACCCTCAAAGTGCACGTCAAGGCAAGAGCATTTCCTGCAACACAAGTAAATTAAATCAGCGGTGTAATATTTTAATTACTAAAAACTTCAGGCGAAATTCTAAGTATTTTTCTTCTGGGCTATCATCCGTCTTTACAGGATAAATTCTTTAAAGGTAAATTATTTAATTAAATTAAGCTTTGGTTCCCACTCGCTGCTTTTTGAAACTGCAAATTGCCACTTGCCAATGATTTGTTCTTCTCCTCTCCTCCTTTTTTAAAGGGAGGATTGCAAGGAAGTTCAAGTATGAATGCATTTCTTAGCAAGTGGAGTTATATATTTAATATAATCCCAAACAGATTGTCTACTCAAACACTGTTCATTAAATGAACTGTCTTTGAGTGTGATTTACAGAGCAATGTGGTCATGGGAATGTCTGTGTGTATTTAATAACTGCACAGTAATAGCTTATTGGCAGGAGTGGTAATTCGATTTTGGAGTTTTATCTTATTTTTGAGTTTCTGGACCGTGAAATCCTGCTGTCTGACACACTTTTCCACTGCTTAATCTCCTGAGATTTGTGTAGAGAACAACAACTTTCCTCCTTACTGAAGACACAGTGCCCTGCTGTGTGTTTTTTATTGCCACCCCCCAGTGCAGCTACTCACAGACCCCCTGTCACGTTTATGGGCTCAGCATTGCCACATAAAATGCAGTGTTAGACCAAAATATTGACATTTAATGAGCTAAGAGGTCCAGTCATAGAGAAGATAAAATCTTCCAGTGTTGCATAAGTGCAAAAATTTTCAAGGATCATTTTCTGCATAATCTGTTGTGTTCTGTATTTAACATTCTGAGCTTTCCTATTGATTCCAAGTCAAAACTCTCTTATTTAATGTACTTAAGGAACGAAAACAGTGATTCTTATTCCACACAGGCTTCTAAATGTTCTCTCTTCCTTTTGGCTTGCAAGTCTGGCAAGTTTGCACCTGAATCAACCCAGATTTTACTGTGTTTGTGTTTTCTGAACCTTTGAGAAATGGTTTTAGAACCAAATGTTGACTTTTTTTCTCTGAGTAGTGTCACTGCAGCTGCACTTCCCAGAGGGGTTGCTGGTCTGGGAGGCTCTCCTGTGCCTGTGGAGAGCTGGGGACATCCCACAACATTTGGGATGGCAAGGAGGACACCCTTTAATTCACCTGTCATTATTTTGGCGTCTTTCTGCCCAGTGGAACTCTACTGTCCCCATAAATGCACGTTGAATCAGCTAATTATTCATCCAGGATTAGAACTGAAATCCTTGCTTTAAGACTAGCTTCACCCCTGAAATCACACTGTTAAAGGTTTTAATTATTTTAAATGATACAGAAACTGTTACACATACAGACTGCCTCCTATGCACACTGCTCTTTTGATAACTGGAAAATGAAGAAAGAAAGGGAGGAAAATAGGAAACTGGTGAGATGAGAGGAAACCCAAGCTGGTGTGTCTGACTGCAAGAAGGGAGGGAGGCACTGATGGCTTGGGTGGAATTTGGTGACCTTGCTGTAACTGCTCAAGGATTTTAAAGATTTCCTCCAATTTTTGGTGTTTCTTTTTTAGTTAAAAGAGTTGGTAACGAGAGCCTAAGAGGTGGGTGAGTGTTAAGCTGCTCTTTGTGCTGGTGGAGTTTTATCAGTCTTAGCCTCTTTCCTTTATATGGGTGTCTGTTGTATCTTATCTGTATACAATAATAGTATCTAGCAGGCTAGATAACTATTTGATGCCTATAAATGTGTTATCTGTATGCTCAGAAGTTTTCTCTCAGGTAAGGGAATGGAAACTGCAGGAGCTTTGTAAAATTGATGCCGGGTTGGGGGAAGAAGGAACTTGGCTGCATTTCCACAGCCTACGCTGTTACCACGTAGTGACTCATCTTTGAAGAGTTCTTGTCCTGTGAACTCTGGTTTTTACTCTTTTAATTGATCCACCAAAGGGTTCAAGAGCATCAAGGCTCTATGGCAGCACCTCAGGCAGGAGTGAGAATCCCCCAGAGCCACCAGAGCGCCCTGACCTGCCGAGCGGGCAACGTGCAAAGCACAGGGTCGTGCTTGTACCTTCTGCCATCAAATAAAAATGCTGCTGTTCACCAGCTCCTGGAGTGTTTCACAGTTAAAAATGAGAAGGAAGAGTGAAAATTCAGAAATGTGGTTCCCCAGGTGCCAGGAGAACTGCTAGCTTGCTTTGCCTCTTTATCTGTGGCTAATGCAGACAGGACATGGCAGAGGATTTCGGTGTGCAGGAACTTCAAATACATGGAGCAAACACTCTCACGAAAAGCACCATCGTGGTACTGCTTTTTTTTATCCTTTCCCTTCACTCCCCCTTCTTTCCTCCTTCCTTTCCCCCTCTTGTCAAAGCCACGTGCATCAGAACACATCTGGTGAAAGCAGCAGCAGCTGCTCTTTGGTTTTGGAGAGGACCAGCTGCCCACAGAGAAAGGTGTGCTGTGGAGGGCACTGAGCACTGAGGACTCCACTCTCCAGAATTAATTTCGGCATCCGAGGAGGAGGGGAAAGGCCATCTGCATGAGGTTTAATTGTACCCGCTGAGCTGGCTCTTTCATCCTGACTTTGCACTCCGTCTTCCCAATGTGTCATCCAGTCCTCCAGAAATGGCTGAAATCATTCCTTTGATCCTCATCTTTGGGCTTTGTCCTGACTTTATTGACTCTGCTGCAATGCCTGGATCTGTCTCTGTGTACATGGAGCACAGTGGGCACCCAGGCCCAGCTAATATTCAGTATTTGTCAGAGGGCCTCTGACTGCCTCCTGCAGCCATCCATCCTGGCATTGTTCCCATTGATCATCCTCTTCTTCTGGCATCCACGCACAGACCTTGTGGTTTGCTTTCTAACTGATCACAAAATGAAACAAACAAACGAAAAACCACCAAAAAGAAAGCAAAGCAGAGCAAAATAAACAGAAACCTGCCATTTCCTGCTCAGTGCTGTTGACAAATATGCTCTCCCCTCATCTCTAAAAGGCTTTTGTACGTAGGCTGTTGTGCCATGCCATAACAACCCCCAAGTCATTCCTCCCCACTTCTCCATATCTCATCTGTCTCTAGGCCTCTCAGATGTTCTTATCTTAATGGAATTTTTCCTTGCAACCCAGGAATTGTACCAGGGGGCTCTTGCACATCCCAGGCAATGCCTCAGCATGCATATTCCAGCCCCGCATTGTCATATGTTGCTATAAATAGCTGCCACAAAGAGTCCATATTTCTGCGGAGATTTGCCTGTCAGCTCCTAACAATGGGAGTCGTTCACAATGGGAAAATAGAATACCAGCTCCAGCAACCTTTGACAGACTAATAGGGGTTATTTGACTTTCAATTTTTCATTACCGGGTTTGGCAGCCGCAGTGGTCATGTTGAAAAACACGAACTGATCCGTGCTCCCAACAAGGAGGAGCCGCTCCCGGGGCTGCCCTGTCGGGAGCGCGGTGCCTGCGAGCCTGTGCCATGTGCCCGCTGCTGACACAGGGCAGGGAACCAGCTGCTCGTGTGCCAGGAGTTCAGAGATCTCGACACTGCCTTTTCCTGCCCTGTTCTGATAGCTGGAGGAGGGTGGAGTGCTTTTCCTACAGGCTGGGAATGTTTGGGGCTAGTCAGGCTGGAGGAGGGAAGGTTGTGTGGAGACCTCACAGCACTTTCCAGGATCTGAAGTGGATACAGGAATGTTCCTGTTTGCATCAGGACCTGGAGTGACAGGACAAGGAGTAATGGGAACAAACTAAGGGAGGAAATTTAGGTTAAGTGGAAGATAGATAATAGCTAAATGAAGGTGGTGAGGCCCTGGCACAGGTTGCCCAGAGAAGCTGTGGCTGCCCCTGGATCCCTGTCCAAGGCCAGGTTGGGTGGGGCTTGGAGCATGCTGGGGTAATGGAAGGTGTCCCCGCCCATGGCAGGGGGTGGAACGAGATGATCTTTAAGGTCCCTTCCAACTCAAACCGTTCTGTGATTCTATTGCTGAAAAATCCTTCACCTGAGCTTGCCAAGAGGATGCTCCCTCTGCCTTGAGGGCTCTAAGTCACCTGTTCAGAACCTTAGCACTGAACTGAGGCTCGTCACTGTCCCTCTGGCTCGGTGTGTCCCTTGTCCTCACTTTGTCACTGTGTCGTGCCTTTGTAGAAATGGCTTTTTTTGGGAAGTGACATTGTCACAAGGCAGCTGCTCTGGACTGTGCAGAAGGTGAATCGCTCAATAAACATTCCAAATTTAGCTCAAGATTTGCCACTGGCAAAAAAAATTCCACATGAGAGCTGGAAATGCAGAGGCTGTTACTTTGCCTGAGATGTGAAAAGGCGTCTATTTACACCTGGACAACCGTCCTGGAATAAAATCTGGCAGCAATAAAGGACAATGAGCTACTTGAGGTCACTGCTTTTACCACCAAGTCATTAGCCAAGCCCAGCTTTATAGGCCCTTTGCAGGACCCTAACTGGCCATTTAGGAGGGGAAATGGAACATTAACCTTCTTCTTGGGGAAGATGTAGGTAGAGCGTCACACATTTTAGTGAGGTCCCCGGTGTGCACAGGTCAGTGCCAGAGGTGGCCAGCCCCTGTTAAACAGCTGGTTGTCCAAGCTGGGTCAGAGTTTGGACATGGAAATATCCCATCAACGAGAGGTATCGTGCAGGTTTCAGTCGTGCAGGGGCTAATCTGGGATCACACAGCAGACACAGGTGTCCCAGCAGAAGACACGACGTGCAGCTGGGAAGTTGCAAAGGCTCTCCAAGCCCTGATGAGTATCCGCTGCCACAAAAGACAGCACCTCAGGGAAAAAGATCTAAAAATGGATTTTCAAGTAGTCGATGTTCCTCTAATTACTTCAGAATCGGTACCAGCAGTAGGGAAGAAATCTTCTAGCATGAACTTCCACGTAATGCAGCAAGAACGGGCTGGCCTGATCCATTACCTAAACCTAAATCCTGGTGGCTTTGTATCTAAGAGATGTCCAACACAGTTAGATATAAATAACTCTGTTAGTTCAGAGCATAGTCTAGCACTGGCTTACCTTTATAATTACAAATGCTTACCCTAAAAAATCACAAATTACAGGAAAACCTGCTTAAATGGGAACCATAGTTTAAGGTACTCGAGGACCATCCTCCTCTACAGACAACAGCATAGTCCCACAGCTTAGAAATGGAAAATTTCTTTGTTTCCTTCTGACTCTGGCACAGCAGCTGCAGGGATTAATTGAACTCATGAAATCTATTGATTTTCTGTAGCCGTTATTAAAAAAAAAAAAGGCACTTTTGCACCCTGTGAAAGGTATGACTATCACTAAATTGTGTGCAATAAACCAACAAGGCTCCGGTCTGTTGAGAAACCCCGAATCCCATTAGTCTCCTAATTTTTATTTCAGAGCACAGAGACTTTTATTGTGTTACAGAAACTTCTGAGATAGTCCTGCTGTGCCACCAGCCTCATCTCAAGGGAGAAACCCACATGATCCCAACATCTCTTCTGTGGATCAGCAGGAGAGATGCTGGCATGCTGGAGAACCACGAGGAGGTTCTCACTTCTGCAACTAAAACTTGTTCAGCATCTCTGCTGTTCTGTTCTGTATCTCCATGTAAATTCCCATGTGGGCATCAGGAGAATGGAATTCATTTTAGAAGGTCTGAAGTATTCCACTTGAGATAAGACATTAAGGTTTTTATTGCTGACCTCCCTGCTGGTATCAGTAAAAGCAAAGCTGCCTTCACCGAAGTCCTCCCCTCTCGGGGAGTTTCCAAGAGCTGCATTTGTTTACAACATTGCATAAATTACCTCCACTAATAACAGGAGTGAAACCAGATCCCAGGGTGTGCTTGGGGCTCGTTCTTAGATCCATAGCACTGCAAATAGATTGGTACACAGGCATCAGTTTTTATTTTTTAAGCACAGTTACATTTGTATAAAAACCGAGCTGTATTTTAAGACCAGACCAAAATTCAAAGACAGCAATGTAATGTTTTTCATCTGAGGTTTTCTATCTTAAAGTAGTTTTCTTATGTATATTATGGCACGTGGTGGTGGTGGTGGCAGCAATCCATACATTGCTTTAAGGTTTTCTTACTTATTTCAGTGATGAGACTATGGATTGTGTCATCTCTGCTAAACAATGGAGTTAAATAAATCCCATTCCCCCTAACAGTCTCTCAAGTTCTTTATTAGCAATGCGCATGATGATATAAGTAAATTCCTTTCTGCCTTCTGCACTAACTAGAAGGGATTTTAGAGCATACCTCTTAGATTTGATGTCCCCCATCACCATATGCACAGCAGTTTCTGTTTTCTGTGTTTCGGGGGAGTTTTTTTCTTAAGTAGTTGTTAGATAACTTAGCAGGAAAAGTGTTTTGAAAATGAAAAAGTACAAAACACCTGGCTGGTGGTCACTACGTGATTAATACTTTAAAATAAAATCCTGCAGCGCACGTCCTAGACAGCAGGAGGGAAGGAGCCCACAGCCAGTCTGTGTGTTGTACAAAGTACCAGCTCCTTGGCTTGAAGTTTTCCAGTCATATCTCCTTTGGTTTGGGTCAGAGTGCTATTTTTTTCCCTTGAATTTAATGTAAAGCTGAGGAAAGGCATGTATATTTATTAAGACTTCAGGCACTTCCCTGTCTGGTTCTCTGAAGGCCTGAGCACAGATTTTAACTCCGTTATACCTAGTGAGAAGTGTGTGGGTAGGCAAAGAGGAGCAAACAGACTTTGCTTGTGTTCTAGCACTCCTGACGGAGTTTTGTGCGTGTGGCTCCTTCAGAGGAAGCACCAGCCTTTCAGGACTGGCATAATTGGAGGCTGTTTTTAAACATTCCCTCTCCAAGCTGCGTTTTTCCCATTCTTCACTGTGTTGCTGGCCTCCAGTCTCAGAGTGTGCCCCTTTTCAAGCGTGGCAAGCCGTGCCATAGTTGACAAACATGACAATGGCTCACAGTTGCCCTGATTAGATGGATACCAGAGAGTCAGAGGCTTAATGAGGTGCTCTGGTGCATAATCACCATCACTGATGGGCACTTGGAGTGAGTTATTCAGCAGGATGTGTTGTGTCCCGCACTCTGGCTGGAAATAATACTCACAAAGTTGCACAATTTCTTGACCGACTGAACGAGCTATCAGTGAAAAGCTTTCAAAATCAACTTTAAAGAAGAGCCTGTGTCTTCCCACACAGTGCCAGTGAGAGCTGCTTCCAGAAACGGTGTGGGCTGAATGTTGGGACTGGTTTATTTTGTGTGTGGTGCTTAACCGAGCCTGTGTGAGGCTTGGGCTGAGGGACAGGAGGAGGAGCACTGGGAAAAAGGTGCTCGGGAAGAGGAGTGTTGTCCAAATGGCGTCACTGATGGAAAAATGGATGTGGAGAAGGGCAGTTCCTTCATCACCGTGGGACTCAGGCTGAGGGAAGCTTACCTCAGTGGCAGAATTGTCTTTTGATGTCAGGACTCTGTGCTGGCTTCCTGTATCTTTGCTTCCTAGCTGACACCCTGGCGGTCCTGCGTGCCAAAAAGGCTTTCTAATGACACAATTCTTTAATTAAATTCCAGGCTGTGACTGCCCTGACGGGGAGAGTCAGCCGTGCTCTTGTCCCTGTCCCCTCCTGGCAGCCTGGGCCCGTGGTGGCTCCGGAAGATTCTGTCCAGCCCTCCCTTCGCAGCAGTGACTTGGTTACAGAAAACACTGGGGCCGACCCAGGCTTAATTACCATTAAATTAAGGCAGCAGTCACAGCTTTAAATTGCACGTACCAAATGAAGGGAGAGTGGATGTTAAACTTAATGGCCTGAAGGGAACAGTCAAGGTGCAGGAATGGGGATTGATCTGGAGACGTGTGGTTTGTAAAGCCAGAAGGGACCAGTGCAGCAACCTCCCCTGACCTCCCGAAGGCCACCCTGAATTAATCCAGCTGAGCTGGGCCTATCTCAGGAAACGTCCGCTTGTGAAATGCAGGTTTACAGTGTTGAGGAGTGCACTTCAACTCTCAATAAATCATTTCCAGTTGTTATTTACTCTGGCTATTAAAATGCAGCACCTCATTTCAAGTCAAAGCTTGCCTAGCTCAATTCCCAGCTCCTGGATCGTATCATATCTCCATTTATTTCATAAAGAGGCTGCAATTATGGAACTTCAGTGTCCTGTGTAGGTATTACTCAGCTGTCATCAACCTGTGCCCTCTCCTTTCTTCTGATAATCTGAACAGATTGAGGTCCTTACTTTTTGCGCTGGCCACGTATTTACTATTCCTTCAGTCATTCTTGCGGCTCTTTGATGCAAAACCAAACGTGGGGGCAGCGCTGCTGGTTGCTGTTGTGGTTGTACCAATTCACATTAACAGTGTGATACAATCTTTCTATTCCCATGTGGCTTTATTCTGCTGACACTGTCAGGGAATGCATTAGACCCTTCACTACAATGGCAATGCCTGGTCTTGATTTCCAAGTTTTTTCCCTATTTTAGCCCCTTTCTTCCCCAAATAGACCCTTCCAATCTGTAAAAGTGCTGCACGTGCTTTGTTCCTAGGATTCAGTTTATCCTATTTCCTAATTAGGATTTAGGACTCATTCAGTAGCTGTACTGTGGAGCACATAAATGCTTGCTTGTGTTGATCTTATCAGGTTGCTTTGAATCAATACCTTCTTCACTTCATTATTTACCATTCTCCTAATCTTTGTCAGTCATTTGACATTTTTATCAAATAATGTTTTCGTATTTTCTTCCAGCCTGTTGATAAAAATGTTGTATAGCTGAGGGTCAATTACTCAGGGTCCTTGCAGGATCTCATTAGAAACACCCACCACTCTGTGATTCCTCTGTGGAGTGACTGAAACACAGTAAAATCAAATGAATTGATCAGTGAAGTGGTATGGGAAACAGTGACAATTAGGGAACTGCCACATTAAACAGTGCTGCGCTGGTAGAATTCAATGCTGAACCATGCACTGCATTGTTTTTTTAAAAGAATTTTTACAAACTCAAGAGAGAAAATAACCTCTGGGTTATTCAGTTGTTCTGGGCTGTGACTTTTTAAGGCAGAATTTTTATACTGGAAGGAGCTCCAGTATCGACACGGCTGCGATTTTTAAAATGTTGGGGTTCACTTCAGTTTCTTTTCCTTTTGGCCTTGTTTTTCCCTTGAGGGAATAAGGATTCTCCCTCCTGGGCAGAGCTGTACCAGCAATGGGGAGGTTCCCCAAAGAGCCGGGGCATTCTGAGGTGATGTCTTCTGCCTCTGTAGTAGTTTGTGTTGTCATTTAAGTGTGGTGGCTGAGGATGGGGAGATACCTTGCTAGAAATGCAGGTTTCTGAGCATTCCATTAATCAGCACCAGGACAGGAACCTCAGGGGAAGTTCAGCACGACCAGGTGGGTGGTTCTTGAGTTTTGGGGCTCTTCCTTCGAGTGATAACGTGGAAACTAGAGATTTTGTAAGTCATAAACAAGCACAGCTGATGGTCAGGGTCTTGTCAACCTCACTGCATTTACATCAGAAACTTTGCCTATTTTAGTCGTGTAGATTATGGGATGTGATTTTTCACGCTCTGTAATATCAAGGCAAACCCTACCAAGAAAGCTTTGTTGCCTCAAGACTAATGAGGTTGTAAAACTCTATCCATAAAATCAGAATAATAGTATTCCCGTGCATCACAAGATTGCTGTAAGTACATATGTATATCCTGCACTCACGTGGCCTAACGATGTGAGAGCAAAACTTCATTTATTCCTGTGAAGGACAAGTTTCTGCAGCACAGAAGGTTACAGGTAAAATCCCAAGGTTTTCCACCTTGCTATGTAAATAGAGAGGAACACCAGTACAATTCATTTTATACAGTGAATAATACAACATCAGTTATTGCTGGAATCTTTATTTGTCTTTCCACGCAGTTATCTGCTGTGGTTTCTTTTGTATGTTCTCATTTGTTTAATTAAATTACATTTGGTCTTTCCGGAGTCCTTTCTGTCCCTACTTGTTGTGGACATTTATTAATAGTGTCACTTGGTTGACAGTCTGTTAATTTTAATCTCGTCTGAATTTGATTATCTTTATCTATTTACACTTCAGAGACTTTTCCCCGAATTCAGAAGGACCTGCTCTCTCTTCCCACTGTTGTGCACGGCAAGTTGTCGTGTGTGCACTGCGTAGGTGCCTTAATGGCACTAATTAATCAAGAAGCAGTGCAACAGAGGAAGGAAAACATTACAAATGAGCGTAATGTTCGTATGTACAAGCCAGTTCATAAGCAGAGCACCATGACTGCCCCACACTGGTGGTCACCCTGGCATCACCCACCCAGCAGAGCCAGAGCAGGGCAGGAGTGAGGCAAACCAGATCCCTGACAAACCATCAGCAGCTATTCCTTGGCCCCCCATCCCCCGGCCTTAGGTCAGGTTAGGGTTTAAAGCACTAATCTCTAGTGCTTTGGGTTTCTGAAACCCTGTGATAGCGCAGTGTAAGTACTTAAAAAACCCCGGTCGCTTCTGGCCACGTTCAGTGCAACAGCATCTTGGCAATGTTTAAATGAGTTTTGTCAGCTCTCAGGTGTCTGGTCTTTTTCTCGGGGCAGCAGGTCTTGCTCTCTCACCTTGTTCTGCTTTTAAGTTTCTAGTGCTTAGAGTTGTTGGAGAGAAACTTTCAAAATGCGGACTTGAAATACTCAAAGCCCTCCGTGCAAAACAGAAGTATAAATATAAACACTCAAATACGTTTCTTTTTAAATCCATGACCTTTGCTCATTCTGAGAGGGGCTGAGAAAAGGTTGGAGGGAGCCATGGAGAGCTCTTGTCTCGGGGACGTGGCTTGTTTGGAAACTTCTGGGTGCTTCCAGGAGTAACTAGAACCTTGTCAGGGTGGGGGAACGGAGCAGAGGATATTTGTGTTCAGTTCATCTCGAATTTGTGGTAGTCAGGATCTCTTGCACGAGATGGGGAAGGTCCCCTAGGTAGAATTTGTGTTAGTGACACCCTAAGTGCTTTGGCTACCAAGCAACAGAGAGAGAGCAAGGGGCACTTTTTTTAGCTGGTTTTGAAGCAATACAGTCACCTCTCCTTGTTGATCCATTTTTAATAGGAATGGTGTGGGCAGGGGACTCAAGGCAGGGCCCGTCACACAGGGCTGAGCCTCTTGTGCAGGACAGAGCTCAGACACGAGGCACAAATGTCTCCTTGCTGGCTGTGTTGAGTGTTTTTTTTTTTTCTCCATAGTAATTTCAGTTATGTTAAAATTCACTGTTGGTTCCCCTTCATCCGTACCGAGAAGTGAAATTCCTCTTTCTTAGCTCTGGATACGTCTGTGGGATTTAGGAGTTTAAGTACCTCACAGCCCAAAGGATTGTTGTCCAATTAATCGAAGTGTTTCTTTACATTGCACCAGTGAGGAGAGTGAGAAGAAAACAGGTCTCTATGCCCCTGGCTATTCAAAGAGATAACGTGTAATTACTGAGAAATGCTGTTGCCCGTTTTCTCCTCTCTCTCCCAGTGGAGGCAAGGGGCAAGGATCACACACAAGCACCTTTCCTCATTTTACCTAACAAGGGTGAAATCCTGCTGTCAGGCGTATTTTCCAGTTTAAGTCGTGATGTACAGCAGATTGTTATGCATGATTATAAAGCCTAATAAATTTCTCACCATCTCATTCTCCCTGGCCGGTGGAAGTCAGGATTTAAATGCCATTCCGGTGGGTAGGTGAGGTGAGGTGCAGAGCTGCACTCACAGCCCACAGCGAGGGACTGCATCTCCCCCTTAAACTCTGGGTCAGGAATATGTCATTTGTGTCAGCTAGCCTGGTGGAGATTCCCCAGTTCCCCAGTTTCCCTCCCATTTTGGGAGCTCACAAGCTGTGAGGGTGTGGGGGTACACCGAGCCTGGCTTGTGGGGCTGAGCCAGAGAGCCTGGGGCTTGCTGCTGCCACAGGAGTGGGACATTAGGAGTCCATGGAATGGTCATTCAAGGGAATTGGGTTTGCCAAATGCAAGATGAGGTTCCCTGGTCACTTTTTCCCATCATTCATTCTGATTTCACATCAGCAGCTGATAATCTGTGCGCGATACAGTGTCTGTCTGGGTTATCTGGAGAATGTGGCAGTGCCTGAGGCAGGGCCATGTTTCTCCTCTAAAATTAATAGGAGATGAATTCTGAGAGCAGAACAGGCGAATTAGGATTTGTGAGGGCTCTATTAGCTGCTCCTGGGGTGCTGTGATCCACACTGGTGTTGGCTTTCATCACAGGGAACAAAAGCTTTTGTGATTTCTCTGTTTGCTGTCTTACATCACCAGTTCTGCCTGCATTCAGGGCTGCTGTGAGTACTTTTTGCAGGGTGTGGTAGGAAATGTTTAATGTAGGGATGATCAGAGCAGGGGCCTGGAAATATTAGTGAGACTGTTAACCTGATGAGGTCAGAAGGGGAAAGTGGTGAGAAAAAAAGTACCGTGATCTTTACACAGTGTTAACCATTTCAAAGGCACTTGAGAGTTTTTGTCTCCTTTTCTGAGAGTTAGAAAAATGTTAATTGAGTATCTCAGAGGGTGACCAATAAGTTTCTGGACTATTACATGTTGATAAATGGCTTATCTTTGCCAAACAAAGAGATCCATAGTGCTAACAAGGGACAGCTACAGCTGATATTTTTCTCTACCAAGTTCTCAGCATGGACAAGGAGCTTTTGTGGTTTCTGTGAGAAGCCCAGCCTGGCTCAGCTCGGCACTGTCAGATTGTTTATCTCAAGGGAACCGCTGGGGAGATAGGCATTTTCCATTATTGCTTTCCTAGTGTTAAATTTGATTTGTTCTCTTGCCTAGATCTTGCTACAGAAACTAATCACGCCCTGATCCACTCCCCTTTCTTTTTGGCTACACAACCATTTGGAAAGAACACCCCAAATGACCTATTCTTCTTCAGACTGGCACAACTCTGCTAAAAGGTTGGAGTCCTTTAAACTGCTCTTTTATCTCCTTTTCTCTCTTTATCTCTTCAGGTTACTTAAAACATCAGCCAAAAAATATTGCTGCACCAGTAATTACTGGAAATAAAAATTCTGTTTAAAATCACGTATCATACTAAGCATCCACTTTCAAAATGTGAAGCAAATCCATTGTAGATGGAGAAATGAGGGGGCAGAGTGGGGCAGTGGCAGAACTGGGGTTCAGCTGTTGCAGAAACTGGGTTCTTGGCATCAGTAACTGAACTGGAAATGCAGTTGGAGGGAAAATTGTGGGAATGACATGGAAGCTGTGTTTGTTGTAACAAAATGTACTATTCAGTACATCAGGGAAAAACCATACCACTAACAAGTCAAACTACCCATATTGATGGAAAACCCTGACAAGCAGAAGTTGCTATTAGAATAATTTGAATGACCTCTGTGGATAAGGTCACTCTTCCCCTGACTTCCATGATTCTTTGTGTGCTACATGTGATTTTCTGAAATACAGCTCCTTACCACGACATACATAGGTCTTAAAATTATCCTCCCTTACCATTTTATGTCTTCATTAGTTCACATCAGTTTCTGATCACTTCAATTTTTTTCTGTACTAACACAGTGTGTGTTTGCTGAGATGTGTTTCCACCTGAACTGCAGATTTTGGAAGGATCCTGCATACGTTAGATTCCACATAAACTTGGGAATGCTGCTGAAATTGTTTAAATATTAATTCACAAATATGCATTTCCTGAATGCATTTTGCACAGCCTTTAGCAAGGGTCATATTTATTCTGAAGGGCACAGGACAGAGCAAGAGTGATGTTTAACACAACTGATGAAATGGTAACATCATTAATAAAGGAAGACTGTTAACTGATAGGTTTGAGAGGGAGTAGCTATTTTGGTTCACTTATCCCTATAGATTTATTGGCAAATGCAATCTTATCATTGCTTGCAGTGCAGTTCCAAAAGGGTGAAAAAAGGCAGAAAAAAAAAAAAAAGGCAGCTTTTCAGAGCTCAACTTTATTGTAATAGGTTATACTGGTGCAAACCTGTGTGATGGTGTTTCAGATGAAAGGACTGAGATCTAACAAGTCTCCATTCTGTCAAACTAGAAAGGACATGAACTATTATTTTTGACACAGAGGGGAAGTAATCAAATATTTAGGTCTTTTGTTTTCATTAACCAGAACAGGAGGATAAAAAATAGATACCAGAATATTCCTTTTGATTTGCTTCAAGAGTAAGTGAGGCACAGCTATTCATTCTTCTTCATTTTCTCTCGAAGATGAAAATCAGGAGCGGTGCTGTCCTCCTGGCGCACACTCCAGTTTGCTGCGGAAGGAGCATTTTCTCTGTCAGCTTAAAGTGTCCGTGCAGAGCACTTTGTCTCTCTCTGTCTCTCTTTTATTTATATGAATGGTTTTTCAGCAGAAATAAGTGCTTAAGTGCTAACTTTTTTTTTTCCCCCTTGAAGAGAAGATGAACTGCGTGTCAGTGTGTACAGACAATGGATGAAAAACAAACAGAATTTGTTTCGGAGGTGTTTTCATTTACGCATTCTCGGGGCTTGATGTTAAAGTGCCTTTCAAAACACCGCAGACAGCACCAGCTTTTGTGCTTTAAATGAAGACTGAAATTCCCTGCTTTGCAAGAGAGCCATTCAAAAGGGTGAAACGTAACAATTCCATTGATCCCTCTGCAGGAGGGTGTTTTGTAAGGATACCCTGATCCCCATCTCACAGGTGGAGAAACAGAGAGAGACAGGCAGAGATTTTTGCAGGGCAGCATACCAGAGGGCAGTGGCAAATCCAGGAGCATAAGCCAGGTCTCCTGAGTCACAAATGAGATGTGGTTAAAGTCTGTACACAGCAGAGTCTGGGCTATAATGCCAGGATTTATGCAGGGGCTGCTGGGATGCACATTGCAATATGATAATCGTTAGGATGGACAATTGTCCCACTGGCTGTCATTGAACACTCCTCCAGTATGGCTTGTCTGCTCGGCAGAGGAACTGTAAATTAACTCCTTTGTTTTTATTCCTTTTGTTTTGAAGACCTTTTAAACTGCAGGAATCATCCTTATGATGTCAGCGGGGAAGGATTAACCCAGAGCGGGTTTTTTTTTCTGAAGGTGAAAAAACATGGAAAATCGCCTCAAGAAAATTACAGACTGTGTCCTGTTAAAAAGCCATTAATGCCTAAGGTGTTGGGGGAAAAAGGCATTGAAATTTCAAATATACTGGGTGACTTTTCCCTGGCATTTAAAGGAATGAGAGTATATGCTGAATATTTTCTCCCTCAGATTGGCTTTTGTAGGTTTGGCCCAATATTTCTTCATTAGGTGAGAATTAAGCATTACAGAAATGTACACCGTTTTCTTGCTGCAAGATATCTTGCATATATCTAGCAGAATTGCTAGACAATTTCTCATGAACAGGGAATTCAGTGGCTTACAAATCATGTAATTAGGAGATTTAAATCTAAGTGTAAAAGGAATTCTGAGGCTCAGGTAACAGCTGGAATGGGCAGGTTTTCTTTGCAATGTCTGTAGGAGATTGTCAGAAATAGGATCCATCTTACTAAAGGTGTAAATCCTGGGGCTAGGGATTTTTCTTTCTGCATGCCAGTGGAGAAGACCTTTTTGATTTAAGTCATGGTTACGTGGATGTTGCAGGGGAAGAAAGTTTCTAATAGATCCAAAGTGTATTTCATACATGGCTCTGTGATTTGTATCAATACCCTGACTTGCACTCAGAAGCAAATGGGGTTCACTGTAACAAAAGATGGATTTATTAAAAGACTGACCAGAATAGCCCATTATGGGTTTGGACTATCTAGCAGTGGTTTAAATGTGCTATCCGTGGGAAAGCAGGGGAGAAACCTTGGGATAAAGGTATTTTAAGTGTCTGTCATTGATGTTATTTTCTGATAAGCTGCCCTTCCTGCTCAGGAATGATGGAAGGTTGGCAGTCCTTTGATTTCTCTTGGACTGAAACAAATAGCACCAAGATAAAAGTTGCTGCATTTGAAATGTATTTGAAAACTAAGCTGATGAAGAGGCGATGACAATTATTTTTTTTAGCTCTGTACCCTGGCGCCATGAAAAGCGTGTTTCCCTGCGTGAGGAGAAGCAGCTGTTTGATAGCCAGTGGCACGTAAGGACACAGAATCAAATCTTCTGTCCTTTGGGCTGGATTTACCGGGTCGCATCTTCGCTGACCTTGCTGAGTGACCCTGGAGCGAGAGGACACAACCAGCTGCCAGCAGTTCACTCCTGTGGCTCCCACAGCTCCTGCCCCCAGCTGAGGAGCGCTGCCTGGTTGTGTGTGTCCTCCCAGCCCTCTGCAGAGCCCAGTGCTCACCCTGCCACGGGGCTGAAGTCTGGTTTGGTGCTAGGTGGGGAGTGTAAGTGCCGCTGCCTCTCCGATTGCTTCCTCCGGAGGAGGCAGTCACTTGAACTGCTCGAGCTGCAGCTCATGCCTGTAGGCAGGCTCTGTCTAGACCCATAATTGTTATGTTCTAGTCTTCAAACCCTTCTCCGCACGATCTGCAGTAAAAGAAGATGCGTGAGTATAATGATCTACGTGTGTACACAGCCAAATTCTTCCTTTAATTGTGTTAGCACAACCCATCTATTGAGTGCACTAAATGCAGGGTGAGCTCTGCCCCGGCACATTTGGATTTGGACTGCTGATTAGCCTGCGTTACATATTTCACTTTACCACCAACAGGACCTTAACCTCACTTAAAAAGAATAATGACAAAACAGCCCAATTATCTGTTCCCAGAGTCCATTACCGAGGGGGAACCAAAATTACCCTTTCTGTTAAAACAGCCCAGTTCTCTATTACATTTGCATTAAAAAAGGGTCTGAGATTAGGCTGCCTTTGTGTTAGGCACTATATGAACAAGTAACAAGAAATAGGTCCTGGCCCAAAGAGGTTACAGTGTAAATTAGACAGAAGTGGAGAGAAAGGCAGTGGCTTTCACTCATTTCCTATGGGAAAATGAGGCACGGAGTGTGTCTCACTGCAGAAGTGCATGGAGTTAACTGAACACGAGGCACCCAAGCCCAGATACCCTTGTTACACTGCCAAAAGGTGATGCACAGAGTGGTCTGGTTATTTTACTTCCGAAACTGGGATTCTGGGATACTTGAGGGATGTGCAGGTACAAGCCCTCACTTGGAAGTTGCTTGGGTTTGTATGTGGAGGCAGCGTTTGAACAACATTTAAACAGGTTAAAACAGACCTGCACTGTTCTATCTCTGTCTCCCTTGCTGGGAGGCACAGAGCCCCAAAACCTTGGGGCTTATGGCCANTTGCTTGGGTGTGTATGTGGAGGCAGCGTTTGAAAAACATTTAAACAGGTTAAAATAGGCCTGCACTGTTCTTCTATCTCTGTCTCCCTTGCTGGGAGGCACAGAGCCCCAAAACCTTGAGGCTTATGGCCATGGGTTAGGTACCCTGCACTGCTGCCCCTGGCACAGAGAGAATTATGTGTCTCTTGGAACTGCCCACAGCAGTGGACAGTGGGAATCCTGATTCCCAAGCAAATGAGCTATTGGGAAACAAGAGCATTAGAGGTTAAAACATCAGTGGCGTCAATGAATCAGTGTTTTTCCCTGAAATCTGTTTTGTCAGAAATTTGCTGATGAACCTTGCTAAAAACCAAGCTCTGGCTGTTTATCAAGGGAAGTTCCCAGCAGGCAGGCAGTAAGGGGAAAGTAGGGAGAAGACAAGGGTGGCTTTAGCCTCCTCCCTATGTCCTGTGCCCCTTGCCAGGGCCCTGTCTGTGTCCCCTTGTGTCAGTCAGGGGCCCCAAAGCAAAGCAGAGCTGCCTTCAGCTCCTGGTCCTGCCCTCAGCACCCCTGGTCTGCCTTCCACCAAGGGGATGAAGCTAAAACCCAGCAATTTGTGATAGAACAACAGCACCGATTCTTTCTGGTTTTTTTTTTTTTCTTTCCCAACCACACCCAATCCCTCTTCTCTCCTCTTTTTGCCCCTTTCTGTATCCTGGCTGAATTTCCATGTCTTACATCAGCTGTTGTATTGCTGGGGGTATAATACAGCCCTGAAGTAATCATTCATTTCAACACCTTCCTATCTTTGTCTCTAGTTTGAGGTCATTTTCCCGACCTGCAAGAAGGGACACTGAATCTTTACTGAATCTCACTCCTTGCTTAAAATACAGTTGTTATTTGTGTCTTTCCTTTTCGACCACCTTCTTTGCTTCGGAAAATCCATGGGTAGAATCCTGACTCCTATGAATTTATTGGCAAACAGGCCGAGGGCTGACCTCACGTGTTTGGTAAAAGACCTTTCCATAACTGCTACAGGAAGAACTGCCCTTAAACAAGAGCTCTGAAGAGCCTGGAGCGCAGCCAAATGGGGAAACAAGGTTGTTATTGGCATGATTTTAATCATGATAGACAATTAGCAAAGCTTAATTATATTGAGAAAGAAAATCAGAGCAAGTGGCAGTAATGAATTTTCCTAGTAAATCTCTTGTGCGTCAGAATAAAACCAGCTGACCTATAAATACAATGAAATTAGAGGAGGTGTTTGCCCACATGGCTTAGCTTTGTGCTGCCTGGGCTGTGAGTGTGGGTCCTTCTCCGAGTCCCTTTTTAACATCTTTCTCTCCTGCAGTATTAATTCTGGGAACAGAATTGCAGTTTAGCCATTTAGATGACACCCAGTGTCAATAGGCAGCAAGAGGAAGCTTTTTTTTTTTTTTCTGTAGCTCAACTTGGTAGTATTAGAAGTTAATAGGCTTAGAGAGCCAAGGATTTTTAAAATACTGCCGTTAGCTAAAATAAATATTATTTAGAACTCACTAAGTGGGTTATTTTTTTAATATTGTGAAAGTCGGAATGTTTCCAGAGGATTTTCTGGCTACAGTAAAAATACTAAATTGAGTACTGTCAGCCTTAGAAGATTTCAAAGAAGATTTCTCATGTTTGTGTTGGTAACCTACAGACCTGATACTTGGAGAGTGAAACCATCTGGCTTAACTCAAGAGTGCTATTTAAATCATTAAACCTTTTAATAGCACCATAATAATGGAGCTTATAAAACAAAGAAGCTTCTGGTGAAAGCAGAGAAACCCCTGTGGGTAGTTTTATGTTGGACATCTTTAAATGCAAGCTGTGCTTTATGAGGGTGTGAGAAGCTCTTTCTCCACTCTGTTTTAAAGCCCAGGAGACCAAAGTGCACCTCAGTGGCCAGAAATGGCCAGGTGGGTCCCACTCCCGTGAGCCTGAAGTGACCTTGACAAAGCCCAAACTGCTGACGGAGATTTGCAGGGTGGCAGCTGAGTGAGGGCAAGGGGTGTCTCTGCTGCGGGTGCCGAGGTCTGAAAGCTGAAGATTTATTTGAGTCTGGGTGGCCTGAGTGCATCTCCACCTGTCCTGGGGTGGCGGTGCTGTGTCGGAGTTGGAGGTTTATCAGTTCTCTCCACTTCCACAGACAAGGGCTGCTGTTTTCCGAGGGTTCTCATGAGCACAGAGCCGTGATTTCAGTGGGGTGAACGGAACGAAGGAGGCTCCTGGGTGCACTCGCAGCAGCTGGGCCCCAAGGTCTCTCTGCTGCTCCCCCGTTTGGGAGTCACACTTGTCCTGGCTGCGAGATGAGAGGAGAGGTCTGTCACTGCCGTGCCCAGTGCCCCAGCTCTGCGTGCTCTCCTCTGCAGTTTGAGACAGAGCTGGATGCATGGCAGAGCACTGTGCTGGTCCCCACTGGCACCCAGCAGGGATATGCCTGAACCAGGATCACCATTCCCTGTCTTCCAGGAATTCTCTTCCTGCTGGTGTCCCCGGGGAAGGTACCAAGTGCTCAATTTGTTTGAAACCAGAGACGAAGCAGGAAAAGTGTGTTGGTATTTTTTCCTGGCGTTCACGAGGATGTGCTGAGTGTTTCCCTGCTTCAAACTGGCTTTTCTGCTAAACTCAGATTTGAGTCGCCATGGCAAGTCACCTGCAGTGAGGCCTGCACAAATTTAGATTGAACTCAGATACTCAAATCTGAGAAATTTCACATCTGGGGCTTCACTGAGGAGCTCTTTTCAATTTGGCTTTTTTGCTCTTGTCTCCAGACTAAGCAGAAGAGAGTGAAGGTCTGCTCGTGCCATCCTTAATAACAGAGATCCTAATTTTGACTGGCAAGTCAGATTTCCCCAAACAGAGGAGAAAACCAGAGAGAGCATCTCTTTCCAAACCATTTCTGAAGCCCAATTAACTCACTGGAATAATCTCTAACTCTTCTTGTTAGACACCCCAGTGCCTAAGCAAGGAAACAGAGCAGGATTCTTGTTTTTGTGGGAAGGCTGTGAGTAGTGACAAACAAGTTCTTGCCTGTGGAAAAATCTTTTACAACTGAAAGAAAAATGTTTTAGCATTTCAAATAGCTAATGCTCTGAGATCAAGTGAAGCTCTTTGCTTTAGGAAGTGAAATGAATCTGTCTGACGGGGTATTTTAATCGGTTTTAAGTTTTAGCAGTTTAGTTTTACATTTCCATTAATATTGTAGTATCATAGGAATTTGTGATAATGTTGTTGGGATTATTCCATGCAAGTCACTAAAATAGCAGAGAAGATGTAAAAATTCATTACCATCATTGATTTTAGAGCAAAGTTAAGTCAACCTAGTTCTGTGTGATTTGTGTGTAGCACTGTCTAAGCTGAAATAGCTCAAAGCCTCTCATCTGCGCTTTGTTGTGGTGAGGAGACAGCAGGATTTCAGTTGTGGAGTCACTTCTGCTCTGTCTCACACCACAGCAAATCCTGTGGAGCTGCCCGAGATCCACAGTGGACTGGGAGCTCATTTCTTATGTGCAGTGTATTTCAGATGTTTTCCATCTGTGGTTAAGAACACGGAGAAGATGTGCAAAATCTCATTTTTACTGTTTGCTTAAAATCAGGCAATTAGTAGGACAGGTTGATAAGCAAAAAGGGGCTGCTTGTTGCTATCTTCTGCTGCAGTCCCTTGTTCAAGGGCCCAAGTTCTGAAAACCGAATTAATGATGAAATTAGCAAGCAAGAGGAAAATATGTATATAGCTACCTCCATCATCCTTAGCTGGACTGTTACAGCTTCACTGACTCCTGTGAAGCTATACACCACTATTTCTCCAGCTGAAAAATTGCACATTGGGGTGTGCTAAAAGCCCACAAATATCTGAGGTAACATCTGATATAGTTATCATTTGTCCCTTTAAATTAAGGTATTGCATGGGCACTGATTCTGTTTCTTTCTGTTAAGTTTCCTTACTGGTATAAAGCTGGATTAAATAATTGCCAAGAAAACATTTACTCACTGGGACATGGGCTCCCCGCTCCTGCTGTTGTGCAAAAGGTTGGTTTTTCCTCGGTATCTCCAATGATATGAAAAAGATTTTGCACTTGAAAGCAAAATCTTAATATATCCTGTCTTTTACCTGCTAGACTGATCTGTCTGTGGTGAGTGTCTGCCTCCAGCTGACTTTTGGGGAGTGGGAAAAATTTTCCTGCAACACAGTTCGTCTTTTGAAAATGAGGCGAAGCAAGGAAAAACGTTGCTTGTTTGTTTTTGTAGTAAGAAGTCCCCTAAAATATTTATGACCTTTTCTTTGTAGACTCTAGCCCTTTGTGCTTTGGATTACACACTTAAGAGCTAGGCACTGATTTTGAATGCCTAAATCAACCTTTTTATTGGCTTCTTGTCCACAAAATGGAATAACGTGTTCTCTTCCGCAGAGGTTAATAAACCCTTGTGGAAAGCTTGTAATTCCATAATGCTGAGTGCCTGGAACAGTCTGTAAGGGAATGAGCAATCTCTTCCTTCAGGGCCAGTCTTGGGTGGCCTGCAGTGGATGCGGGCTGGGATTGCAGGGGAATCTTTCCAAGCTGCTTGGTCAGGAATAGCCCTCGTGGCCTCTCCGTGTATAACCAGCCTGCAACCGTGACATGAAAATCCACGTCGGGTGGGCTGAATGGAAATGGTGTAGGAAAGATATTTCCAAAAGTCTGGACCTTTTTATCTCTTCTGGCTCCTCTGTGGACAAGAGAGTACTCCAGGTTTTTGTGTGAGGTTTTGGTTCCTTTGCTGTGTGGAGGAGCAAACACCAGGGGAAGAGTGCAGGGTTGCTTACTAACCTGGATCTGTGGAAGTGCACAGAGGACGGGAAAAAACCCCTCGACTGCTACTTACACANTGCAAAAGGTTGGTTTTTCCTCGGTATCTCCAATGATATGAAAAAGATTTTGCACTTGAAAGCAAAATCTTAATATATCCTGTCTTTTACCTGCTAGACTGATCTGTCTGTGGTGAGTGTCTGCCTCCAGCTGACTTTTGGGGAGTGGGAAAAATTTTCCTGCAACACAGTTCGTCTTTTGAAAATGAGGCGAAGCAAGGAAAAACGTTGCTTGTTTGTTTTTGTAGTAAGAAGTCCCCTAAAATATTTATGACCTTTTCTTTGTAGACTCTAGCCCTTTGTGCTTTGGATTACACACTTAAGAGCTAGGCACTGATTTTGAATGCCTAAATCAACCTTTTTATTGGCTTCTTGTCCACAAAATGGAATAACGTGTTCTCTTCCGCAGAGGTTAATAAACCCTTGTGGAAAGCTTGTAATTCCATAATGCTGAGTGCCTGGAACAGTCTGTAAGGGAATGAGCAATCTCTTCCTTCAGGGCCAGTCTTGGGTGGCCTGCAGTGGATGCGGGCTGGGATTGCAGGGGAATCTTTCCAAGCTGCTTGGTCAGGAATAGCCCTCGTGGCCTCTCCGTGTATAACCAGCCTGCAACCGTGACATGAAAATCCACGTCGGGTGGGCTGAATGGAAATGGTGTAGGAAAGATGTTTCCAAAAGTCTGGACCTTTTTTTCTCTTCTGGCTCCTCTGTGGACAAGAGAGTACTCCAGGTTTTTGTGTGAGGTTTTGGTTCCTTTGCTGTGTGGAGGAGCAAACACCAGGGGAAGAGTGCAGGGTTGCTTACTAACCTGGATCTGTGGAAGTGCACAGAGGACGGGAAAAAACCCCTCGACTGCTACTTACACATGTTCAAATCAACCCAAATTCCTGTAGCAGAACCCAGTGGAGTAACTGAATGCTCACAGTGCTAGCAGATCAGCATGGATAGCACCTCTGGTGATGGAGAAGGGATTGATGTGGACGCAGCAACGTAACTCAGCTTTTCTCAGAATTGGGGGCAAAAAAATGACAGAAGTGTTTCTACAAGTTTTATGATCGTGAATTTCATGCAAAGCATTACTCCAGTCTGCTGGAGCTTAGAGGCCTTATTTTCAGTAAACCTTCCATTTGGGGAAAGAAGGCAGGATTCTGCTTGTGTCTTTAGTAGTTAAGGAAATTAATGCAAAAGCATCCGTGCATTTAAAGGAAGATCAGTGGTAGGTGAAAGCAGTGGAACATTTATTTTCTTCTGTTTTGGTGAATGGCTGGGAGCTCTCGTTCAGCTAGAGGGACTCCTTGTGAAGTACTGTACCTGTAAGTGGCAGACTCCTGTCACATTGTGGTTGGCACCCCAGGTTTTCCATTTGGAGGAAAGAAAAGAACCATAGCAAACCTAAGAACAGCAGCAAATCCATATCATCCTGCTTTAATGTATAGCAAGGGCTGGGGAAGAGGGGTCCGTGGGTTAATTATGCATTGCACAAAAAAGGAATTTCCTTTTAACAGCTGTTTATTTTCCTAATTCCACAGAATTTATTGAATAAATGGATAAATGCCTGCATTGTACCATTCCTTTTCTGCCCTCTTGTTTTCTCTTTAAACTAAAGGGGCTCAATAATACAAATGTGGCATTTCGAGAGAGCTTTATGTGTCACGAAGCACAGAAAACAGGTGTGTGCTGTCCTGGCAGTCACAGGGCAGAGACGCCCCTCTGGTCACCTTCCGGGAGCTGTCTAGGGTCAGAGCTCACCTGTGGCTGGCTTGTGCTGGCTCCTGTCAGTGCCTGTCCCTCTCCGCGGTGTGTCCACGGTGTATCCCTGCCTTTCCCTCTCCCCTGTGGATGCATTTCCCCGTCGTGCTCCTCCTGTCTGTCCAAATAAACCTGAGTTAATCCCAGCTGGAGCAGGGGTGGCGTGGGCAGGACTCACCGGGGTCACAGCTCCTGGCACGCTGCTCCTGCCAGCTGTAAAACCGGGCAACTTTATTTTTAGCATATTCCCAGCCTGACTTATCAGTGCAGCACTTTGAGGTAACAACTTCAGCGCATTTGATGTTTGTTCATTTTGAAAGATGTCATTTTAAGAATTTCTGCAAGTTTCAAAACTGCCCTGTGGGAGATCTGTTCCATGCCAAAATGTCATTTCAGATTCTGAACTACATACTCCCTCGTACTTTCACTTTATAAATGTTTCACAGTACCTGCATTTTTTATCATTGCACTTTTGTGTGACCTATGAGTTCCTTGTAACTAACCCACAAGGCCTGTCTGGGGGAAGTAATAGAATTATTTTAAATGAGCTTTCTTCCTCTGTCAGAAGGTAAAGCCACCGCCCAATTATTTCTTCCTTATGCGTAGATATTTGTATTAATATTTTAACAAATGCAGTGTTTATAGTGTCACTCAGAGGTCTGTGTTAAAATTAAATCAAATGTGTCCTGGGAAGTGAATGCTTAGTTTCATTTCTAACAGTTGTTAGAACCAGGCCTTATTTCTTCAGTAGCAGATCAATCTCCTGATATTTTGTGCAAGTCATCAAACTTCATTCCCGGGCTGTAATTATGTGTGAAATCCTGCTTGATGGCTTTCCTGGCAACACTACCACTCAGAGCAAACATAAAAATAACCTGAGATAATATTTACATTGGTGTCCTGGGTACAGTGAGCACCTCTGAAACATCCCCTTCAGTGGGAAACACCATCAAGGGAAAGGAGAGGGAATTCTGGAAATGTTCTTACCAAGGCTGGTAGCAAGGGGAGGTGAGCGCCAGGGGCAGATGTGCAGCTCTAAAAATGCAAATGTTGGTTAATGACAACACAAAAATTGAGCAATAGCAGGTGTAATGCCCAAGAATCAGCAGCTCTCTCCCACTCCCAGCTCTCCAAAGGCCTGTGAGATGCCACAGGGAGCAGCACCCCTGGGGAAGCTGGGTGGGCACAGAACTGGGAGAGGGGTTTTGACCTGTCCTCCTGCAGCATCTCTGGAAGGCGACTCAGCCACCAGGCTGCAGGTTTGTTCTGTGGCTTTTGATCTCTCCTGTTGAAAGCCCTTCCACTGTGTAACAATAAATATTCATTGAGCTGAAGGGCAGGGGAATGAGAGATGGAATACTTGAATTAGTGAGGGCATGAGCTTAAACCTGGGGGTCTCTTATCTCAGTCTCTTTCATATATTTTGATCAGAAAATTTCCATCCTGGATCTATGAAATCTTTGCAAAAAATGTTTCAGGCAAACTGATTTCTCCACGGCCTCCAACAAATGCAGTGTTTTTAATGAACCATGTTGTGCAGGTTAACATGCACAGCCAAAACCTTGTAGGGAGGGCAAGCCTGAGGGAAATTAGTTATTGTGTCAGTCACACAGGGATCATAAGGATGTAAACTCTTCAGTTTTCAGTGAGGATGTCTGTACCTGTGCAGGTGGAAAGTTAAACCTGCTCTTCCCGCCTTGTTTGGGTTTTGCCTTTTGGATTTTTTTTTTTTTTCTTCCTCCACAAATACCTTTCCTAGGATTTCTTGGTCTGCAGAGTCCTGTATTGGATTTTCCCTTTCCACTGAGCTGTGCATGAGGTGGTGTAACAAGATCTGATAGTCATATCTTTTTTTTACAGCTACAAAGTCATGAACTCCAGGGCAGTATTTCCACCTCACAGCAGGCTTCAATAGAGCAGTGTAATACCTCTGGCAGCCCTGGGCTGCTCTGTTAGGAGGAACACTGGGTGCCCCCGACAGTGCTGATTTAAGCTTCACAGTTAACATTATTTTTAAGGACGCAGGACACAGAAAACCTCTGAGAAACACTGGTTGCTCCTGTGCTCTCCCCACAGAGCTGACACCGAGTGTCAGATGTCACAGCAAACCTTTCCAGGCAGCGCTGGCTGAAATTGTTCAGAGCTGTCCTGAACAGCAAACAAACTAATGGCTTGAAAGGAAAGATAAGAAAGAGAAATCTCTCCATCATTTAACTGTCGGGAGAGAGGGACCCTGGTCTTGGGGATAAATAGGTCCTGTGGAGAATGTTTTTGTGCTGTTTTTGTGCTGAACATGTTATTTTTGTGATGCTACTGGAAAAACGAAAATCCTGTAACATCCACCCTTCCTTTCATTTAGTTTCTTGCTGATGAAGATGCGTGACCCTTCCCACCACTCCCTGCCCCTCCATTTCCCTGGCTCTGCTCTCATAAAGACGTTTTCAGTGCCAGTAGATTTCCAGCAGTGGGGAAGGTTAATGAGCAGTTGGCACTGACTGCCCTTTTCCAGGCCTGTGAAGTGCCGAGTCCCCCAGGGATCAGGGGCACCTCCCTGGGCACAGAGAGGTCGCTGGCCAAACAGCAAGAGAGCGGGATCCCTGTGTTTGCCAGCAGTGCTCCTTCCCTCCTCCACCGTTTTTTTTCTGCAGTGCGAGAAAGGATTAATTGCCAAAACTAGTCACCCCACAGCTCTTCGTTAGCAAACAAATTTTTGTGGTTGAAGCTTTTTGTCGGCGTACAAACCAAACGGGACGGGGTGCCCAGGCGGGCGTTCCAGGAGCCTTTTTATCATTTTATTCGGGCCTCAGTCTCATTTACAGAGATGAGACACGAGAGGTGCTACATGGCTCACGCCTGCCACAGGCAACCGAAGATCTCTCGGTTACAGAGCATCCTTTAAAGTTTTTTAGCCAATAGCATGCTTCTAAAGTTTACAGACAACTGTTATAACCAGTCATTAAAAGTACATGTACGTCTGCTACAAACAGTGCTTGCTTGTATGCCTTGTAATAATAACGAACAATACTCCATTATTAAACTTAAAACTTAACTATCTTGCTAAGCGTATTTTCTGCAGCCTCAAGACCTGTCTGAGCCAAGCCTAGAAACTCCAACCATTGTGTAATGTCCTTGCTTACTATATAATTGTATCTTCTTCCATCTTCAGGCTTTTGCAGTCGCAGCCGAACCTAAATTCTTTGATTTCTGAAACCTCTTCTTCCCACTCTACCTGAGAGCCTTCTCACCTTTTGTATTTCCCACACTTTTTAACTAAGGGAAATCAGTAATTTGTGTGTCAGTACCTTGATGACAACGGAGTGATGCCAGCCAGCAGTGAGGCAGTGCCACGCCAGAAAGGTACAGTGTTCTTTCCAGCTGCCTGCAAGACTCGGAGTGAGGTTGTAGCAAGAGCAGTGGCTGGAAGATGATAAAACTGTTTTGATGACATCCCCTCACCAATTACAGACCTGAAATAACACAAGACAACAAGGCTTGTTCTGAAGTCAATGACCAGTTTTGTTTAAAAACGGCTTTTTAAACATTGAACAAATTTTGCATGAGAAAAAGCACTGAGGAAAATGACAAATTACTGTTTCTGTTGAAAGATTAATTTAATTTGCATTCAGTTTGAAATTAAAACATTGAGTTAATATACATTTAAAATGTACTGTTACCAAGAACCAGAGGCAGTGTTTTGCTGTTTCTGTAGAATGTGTTTGTAATCTAATTAAGAAATAATAAAAATAAACACAGCACAAGAAAGCCAGAGGGAAATGGTCAATGAGAATAGATGAAATTTCAGAGTGTGTTTGCAGTGAACTTACGACAATAAGGGGAAGCTTGGGAAAGCTTAGGGGAGTTACTTTTCCTACAAACCCATTAATGGCCAAATTCTTCCAATTTCCTATGGTGGGGTTTGGTTTGGGTTTTTTTTTTTTTTTTGGCTCTTCAAAAAAAGACTGCCTAATGCTAACAAACCATAGATCTTAGAGATCCATGAATGGTGTAAATCAGGACCGTGGTCAGTATCAAAAGCTGGTTTGGATGTGCTCGGTTTTTAGAACAGTGATGAATTTGTTGTGCATAGACCTGCCTGTGCAAAAACCCCTGCTGGAGTTGGAGATGTTTGCCCACCCACAGAAGCTGTGTGGGACCTGTCCCTGCTCGGACTCCGTCTGTCCCTCCAGCACTGGATGCCCGTTTCAGCTTTCCCACAGGTGTGCCTTCCTCTCTGCGCCGTTCCCTGCCAGGCTTCCCTCCCTCATCTCCTTTTCTTCTCATCACCTCATAATGCTCTTTTTCTTCATTCAGAAGTCAGAGATTAGAGAGATACACTCGTTGCTGTCAAAATGTGTGTTCCAGGCTCCCTTCCAGCCAAAGACTACCAACTATTTAGGTGACAGCTCCTCCAGGCACAGGTCTCCTAACCTATTTAATCCAGTATCTAATAGGACAAAGAGTGGACCTTTGGGTCTTAAAGCCACAATTTCTGTACTTTTTCCTCAGTGTGTGGGTTACATATTCAAAACTCCTCAATGCAAGCACAAGTTTAGGTGAAGAAAGTCACCCCAGAACCTCTGCATTTGAATTTATAGCCATTATATGAGAATGCAGGTGACATGAAGATGTTCTCTCCAAATACTTAGAGCTTTAAAGGGATGCAGAACATCTCAAGTGATGATTAATATATTCAAAATTACGTAACTCCAGAACATGGCTAAAACTTGACGGTGTCTGCATTCATTGAGAAAATAAATAACTATAAAAAGTCCTGTAAAGAAATATTTTTTCCTTTTATCTTCTAATCAGATGTAAGTTAATAATCCCCGTTAAAATGTAAACATATTTAGGAACTATTATTCAGAAGTCCTGATGGGTTTTAACTTCATGATTTTTGAAAGTCATTTGAATACATTCCACTCTTCATCAATCACAGCTTCTCTTGTTCTGGGAAGAAACCTAAAAAGACAGTGGTGAATGAATGCTCTGTAAAGATTGAGAGGGAAGGGCTGAGAAAAGAGCAGCGTGATTGTACTGCCCTGCCACTGCAGCAAATAATGCACATTGTACTTTCAAAAGGGGAGAGGATAGAAGTTTTGGCAGGCTTCACTAGAATAAGTAATTTAAAAGCTATCACAGAGCTATCTGACCAAAACCACTGGGTTTAATTATGCTTATGGGAAAAAGGAATAAAAACAAGAAAACATTTTGGACAGATTGGGTGGATTCTTCCACAGCTGATCCTGTTGTGAGATGGTCCAACAGGAACTCATTTTCCTGCAGTGTAAGTTATGTTTATTGTACATTATCCCCACGCTGGATCATGGCCCTCATATATTTTGCTTTATGGGACAAATCAGATAACAGTTTAAGGCTGAGGGGTAACTGACTGTATATATCCCCAGCTAGTTAAACTGCTGGTTGTCACTGGGCATCTTTCATGGGAAAGGCAATTTCAGGAGGATGAGATTCCATCTAGCAGAAGTACCTCAAGTACATTTTTACACTGGCTCACATGCAGTATTTATTTCATAGCTATCTATGCAGAAGATAAATGGGAAAGATACAATTACTGAAAATCCCTCAGCTTGCTTGTGCCCTGTGATTCCTTTCAGCTCAAAGGTTTCAAATGATCATCCCTTATAGAAAAAAATGATAAAAATTAGCTTGGTTTTCTATAACAGCAGTTTTGTCTATCCTTCAATTTCATGTTGCTGGAGAGGATTTCATAGTAAATGTTAAAATGTTTATATTTGATACCCCACAAGCAGCATGACAATTACCAATTTTTGCTAAATCAATGCCAGCAAAGAGGTAATAGTAGATACTTTATGGCTGCTAAGTTTAAAATAATTAATCGAAATTAAAATATATAACTTGGATATCTTTATGGCTTTTCTGTACATGTGTAATTGGATGTTGAGAAACCAACAAATGTATTTACAGGATAAAAAGATTGTGCTGTGAAGAGAAAATTGGCTGAAAAAAA
>VYZQ01058466.1:10913-37500 GCA_013400655.1 Mystacornis crossleyi | reverse complement strand
CTCAGCTTGCTTGTGCCCTGTGATTCCTTTCAGCTCAAAGGTTTCAAATGATCATCCCTTATAGAAAAAAATGATAAAAATTAGCTTGGTTTTCTATAACAGCAGTTTTGTCTATCCTTCAATTTCATGTTGCTGGAGAGGATTTCATAGTAAATGTTAAAATGTTTATATTTGATACCCCACAAGCAGCATGACAATTACCAATTTTTGCTAAATCAATGCCAGCAAAGAGGTAATAGTAGATACTTTATGGCTGCTAAGTTTAAAATAATTAATCGAAATTAAAATATATAACTTGGATATCTTTATGGCTTTTCTGTACATGTGTAATTGGATGTTGAGAAACCAACAAATGTATTTACAGGATAAAAAGATTGTGCTGTGAAGAGAAAATTGGCTGAAAAAAATAATCTTTAATGCATGTCAATGGTGACATAGAAAATGTGAGGTTGTGATGTTATGAGAGTTATGTTGTTGACTGTTATACTGATATAAAGTTTAGTGATTGTATTAAATTCTGTGTTTAAAATGTTATTCCTTCTGGCTGTTGATATATGTGGCATCCTTCCTTTTATAATTTTCACTGCTTTATGTAAAGGGATGAGAACGGGGCAGTGTCTATTCCAGTTCAGCTGTCTGAGACACCACGGTGTGGATTTTGTGTGCCTTTCAGAACAATAGTTACAAACACTCTATCAGATCTATTAGGGCAGAATACTTTATAATTATTAACCTCACATTCCGTTCAAGTGATTCGTGTGTGCTTTAGAATTATCACAGAATCCCAGACTGGTCTGAGTTGGGAGGGATTTTAAAGATCATCCAGTTCCAGGCTCCTGCCATGGGCAGGGACACCTTTCACTATCCCAGGCTCCTCCAAGCCCTGTCCAGCCCAGCCTTGGACACTTCCAGGGATCCAGAGGCAGCCACAGCTTCTCTGGGCAACTCACATACCCAGCAGAATAACAGAGACAAAAGATAACTCAAGAGAGAGATATAAAGCTTTTTAGGTACTTAATGCTGAGTTAGCTTCCACTTCCAGGGATGGTTGCAGCGAGGATGCTCTGGCCTGTAAAGTGGCCAGAACCAAGGCTGTTCCAAAGCTTGCCCAGATAGTAAAAAAAGAAGGGAAGCAATGAATTGAAAACCTGACATTTCCCTCTGTTTCTCTGGGAAAATACCTTAAAGTACAGTAACATAAACAACATATTTTTTCTACTACTTTGAGATGATAGCTGTGCTGGTCCGTGGGCAGGATTTTGCCCCGTGTCTACCCAACTCTGCAGATATGTTTTCCTCCTAAGCTGATTCCATAACCCTGTGCTACTCTGCTCTCTGTAATTGTACTGATCCATAGCACACTGTTTTTTTCTCATTTGACCTTTGCTTTTCACTGACATTTGCAAAATGTGACTAAGTGAAACCAGACTAAATAGATGTTAACAGCAAAATCTTTTTGCTGCTCTTTCTATTAAAAAAGAAATTTATTTTCTAGAACTGCAGAATGTGAGGACAAAGGCAAAAGTTCTGATTTTTGCTATTACTACAGCACATCCAAATGCAGTTAAAGGCATTGACCACTTGCTTATTTTTATGTGCTGATTTACACAAATCTATTCAAAGTAATGAGAAGCCCAGCTGGTACAAATCGTTACCAAATGCCTTTCATAGCCACCTTTAGCCAGAGAACATTTGTTCTATGTTAACTGAGAACAAACTGTTTCAAATCATGCTGCAGTCCCTCAGAAGTATTGGACACACATTTATCAACTGTTTTGAAGGGGAAAATTAATTTACATGCTTCTCTAGCACCAGATGTGTGTTCTGACATGTTGTACAACCAAGCCCAGCGTCTCCGTGCAGTTCCACAGCTTTTGGGTGGAGGGGACGTTGCCTTGCTCGGTAAAGCAACCTTGGCAGCAAAAGCTGCTCAACAACCTATTTATTAGTATCTGCACTCCTCCCCTGCTGTTATATTAATATAATGAATTGTTCACAGGTGCTCCAAATGAGGTTTAGATGATCGCTGGGAGCTTTGTTACTCAGACAAGCCAAATCGAAAGGAGCAGATGCAACCGTCCCCCAGCAGAAGTACAAAGTATGACTTAATGAAGGTCATTCTGCACATTTTGGCCTTGGCGACCCTATGAACAATCAGACTGTCATTATTTTACTGTTTCTAGACAGAAAAGTGATTGCTTCTTGCCCACTTGCCTTGACTTTTTTTTAGTTGGTTTTATTACATCATTGGGAGCTCTTAATTGCATTTTATCCTACTCCTTTTTAGCTAAAATGAGATCGTTCCCATATGATTGTTGTTAATCTGTGCTCTAAGTCATGTTTGAGATTTAATGCTCTTTTTTGTGGTGATGTTTAAATCACAATGTGTATTCAAGCACGGGGCCAGGTGACCAGATAGCAAAATGGACATTCCCAGCTGGATACGCAAAATGGGGAGAAAATAGGAGTTGGAAATTGTGCTAGATGCATGGCCTGAACATTTCCTGCAGGTAATAGCGGTGCTGTCCAAAACCTGTGGTTTTCTTCTCTGTCCTTGTTTTGTGGCAAATACAAACTAACACAATGCCATTACCCCCAGAAGGCCTGTGTATGCAATTAGCTCTGTAAATGTTGATTTACTGCTTTACAAGTCTCTTCAAAGGCTGTGCGGATGTAAAAGAGCTGCAGAACCCGGGAGATGAGGAATTGTCATAGGTGTGTCCTTGGGAAGTGGAGGTGTCAGCCTAGCAGAGAACTGGCTCCTTCCCCCTGACTCTGTCACAGATTTCACCGGGATTTTGGAGAAAAGCTCACTTAGGCCTATTCCTTACGATGGAAACAGGGGTGAGGATTTTTTTCTTAGCAGCCTCTGTAGCTGTGTTTAGTTTATGCATTTCCGAGATAAGGCTTTTCCCTTGCTTTATGTCTTACACCACTCATCATAAAGGGATTGTGGGCTCGGCTGGAGCCTCTCAGTGTTGTAATAATTGCAATAAATGTGAGGGCTACTGCACCCAAGTGCTACTTAATGTCCTTCTGCTCCCAAATGGGAAAAAAAAGAGGCTCTTTTCAGTTTTTTTCTCAGTTTGAAGGGAATGCACTGAGGTCACCACGTGCATCAAAGGTCTGTCTTTGCATCACTCAGCCCTGCACTTGGCAGGCTCTCTAACATGCACACTTTGATAGTCCAGTGACAGATATCACCGAGGAGAAAGGACAGCATTTTAACCTTGAGTACACATTGCAGGAGAAAATTACACCGGGACAGAAAAGCCGTGTACAACTCCTGTGCAATGAGCCGAAGAAAAGGATCTTCATTGGGCTTTTCATCGAGAGAGGGTTTGGCAAGGAGCTGCCAAATGCTGATGTTTTGTAGGGGGGGGTGTGGTGTTACAGCGTGTTCACAGTGGCTGCAAGTGGTCAGTGGTGGAATTCCCAAGAGGATACCGCTCCTGACAGCAAACACTGCTGAGGAAAGTGAGACTGTGGTTCAAACACGAGCACAGCGTTCATTCTTTGTTCTTCCCACAAGAGACACCAGTTCTGTTCTTTCTCCAGCAGCGTACATCCTTCTTTGCTCCAGCAGGACACAGTGTATTCAAGATTCGGTATAACCTCACTTGGGCGGGTTTTAGTGTGAAAAATGTGTATCTGGATGCTTTTCTGGCTTGGGCCTTGCCAGACTTTGTTTACCAAAGTTTACACTGGACTCCTGGGGGCAGGTGTCTCGTTTTTATTGGGCTTCATGGCAGAGGCCACAGAGTGGAGCGCTGAAGTAATTGTTGAATCCAACCATGAAAACTGCTATTACTTGGTTTCTCTGTGACATCTGTTATATCCTGTTGTGCATGTGATGAGAGGCAGATTTTGTTTCATTTCAGAATCTGCTGGTGAGCATGAGTAGTATCTGAAACAGTTGATGGCTCATCAAAACACATATAAAAGCCGTGCCTCCTGAGCTGAGCTTCGGGAGGTGTAGCAAATCAGTGTTCTGTAGCAGGAGGACTCAGTTCCCAGACTGTGGCAGGGGCAAGGCAGGGAGTAGGTGTGCCAGGCAGGCTGCAAAACCCCCTGCGGACCAGGAAAGGAAGAGTTCCCCGAGCAGCAAAAGCGGGAGGGTGGATTTATGGCTACCTGCATACAAATGTTCGCAACTTGTGTTTAATTTCAGCAGATTTTTCCCAGGAACGGCACTTGCCCCAGTCCCAGCTGGATTCAGGGGGATTGTGTCCCGAGCACAAATATGGACAGCGCCAGGCAGGGCTGGAGCATACGTTCCCACAGATTTGGGGTTACCACGAGGGCACGAGGCTGGGGGAGCTGCTGCACACTCCCGTTTTCTCATCCTGGCATATGTGCTCCTGGTCACATTCCGGAGCCGTGCGTTTTACAGCTCTCCTCCTTCCTCATCAACAGGCCAGATGGATCTAGTCTTGCCTACCACCCACTCCTGAGCTGTGTTATTTATTGACATTTGTCACTCCCAAGGACTTGTATTTCAGCAGAAGTTGAGTATTCGGTTGGCTGCTACAGGTCTTTTGTAATTCATTAGCTATTTAATCTAATTCGGACTTTTTTTTTTCCTTGCTAAAGACCATGTCTATGATACATTAAAGTCCTGAGTGAAAATATTTAATATCAAAAGCTTTGTTTTTTAAACAGTATGGATTTTCACTGCTCTGAAAGCCGACAAACATCTTGGTGTTCTTCTTCAAATTTATTTTTATGTTGAGGAAACAAGCTCATTGTAGAGGAGATACACTTAGGCAGATGTTGATGAGAAATGAAGGAATCGGAAAGGAAGGAGTTATTTGGCTTAACAGTACCTCAGATTTCTTTTTATTCTGTGTGTAACCTTGAATCTATGTAACTTCTCTGGATCCTGATGCTGCTGGTTTGGGCAGTTTTGTTAGAGGTTGCCATAGAGATTCAGTCTTTAATGCACCATACACGTGAAAGTCAGCCTTCCAAAACTTGCCATGATGTGTGTTTAGCATCCAAAACTGGAATTTGGCCCTCATGTTGGGTTGAGGGGGTGCCCCTGTATTCCCCAATTTGTTGAGTGTTACCCTGATGAGGAGAAATACCAGCTTAGCCACAGGAACCACGTATCTGAAAAACTGTAATCTCTTCTGTGTATATGCTGTGTAGTCTCAAGCTGAACCATAAGCATATGACAACTGCCAGTCTTTTAAAAATCCCATTTGTTAACAATCTTTGAAATTATCCTCGTTTTGTGGCAGTGGATGAGGACTCCATAACTGGGTTGTGTAGATTTTGTCTTGGTTCTGTCATAATTTCTTATTAAACGTGAATAAGAAAGCCAGAAATGGAAAAAGACATAGACATTTAGGAACCTAAACTCCACTGAGTTTCAGTGAGTAGTTTTCTAATATAAATAACTAGAATGTATTTGAGATATTCTTTTAAACCTCAGTGTTTTGTCTCAGGCTAACGTTATAAACTCTTTCAAGTGAAGGATTGTCTTTTTAGATAAACAGCAAAACCCCTTTAGAAAGGAAGCCCTGATCTAGTTGACACCTATAAATTTATTACAAAATAAAAATACTTCAAACATCCTTCATTTAAATTGTTACTTGAAGATTTATATTATTGCATTGAGTTGCTATGGTGGCACTTGCAATTTCCATTCCTGCCTGGAAAGCGTAAAGAGAAAAAAAAATATGAATAGCAAACGTCAGAAAGTAATGATTTGTCATGTTTTGAAATGTATTACAGAAATATCAACTTAGGCAAATATGTTTGGCTGAACTCTGGCATGCTGCCTGGAGCTGAGGCTTCCAGACTTGTGCAGAGCCTCACTGTATGGAGTGCCTGTGGATTGGGAGCTCCAGGGTCCAGCCTCCGTGCTGGACAAGGGCAAAATTGACATCCCAGGAGTGGTTTTACCCGGACATTAATTTCATGGTGCTTTTCAGGGGTCCCAGAAGCGCTGAGGTCTTGTATTGGACCTGGCACTTGGTCCTGTTGAGCCACGTGTGTGGAAGTCCCGGGTTCATCAGCAAGTGGAGCAGCCCCACAGAATTCCTCAGTCCTTGGCCCACGTGTATCCCACAGCCTGAAGAGTGGAATGATCCTGGCAGCGTCAGTTCCACTTTGTCGTGGGATCATTGAATGGTTTGGGTTGGAAGGGACCTCAAAGATTATTTCCAGTTCCAAGTGCCCTGCCAGGGCAGGGACACCTCCCACTATCCCAGGTTGTTCCAAGCCCCGTCCAGCCTGGCCTGGGACACTTGCAGGGATGTGGCAGCCACAGCTTCTCTGTGGCTAAAAAACTCTCCAAAAATTTAACATTTTTTCCTAATATCCCATCTAACCCTGTCCTCTGTCAGTTTGAAGCCATTCCCCCTTGTCCTGTCACCATGTGCTCTTGTAAAGTCACCAAGAAGCCGTCAATAATCCAAAGAGTCAATACGCAGCAGCTGTTAAAGGGGGATTATATCCAAGCTTGGACATGCTGTTGTTGGTTCTGAAAAGGTGTCATGGGTTGACATCCCTTCCTGCTTTTCAGGTTTTTCTTCCTTTTGGCTCTATTTCCTGGAGGAAGTGGTTTGCAGTAACAGGTGCTGTAAGGAAGGATGCAAAAGGAAACATATATGCTGTGCTATCCAGAGAACGGTTTGGGTTGGAAAAGACCTTAAAGATCATCTTGTTCCAACTCCCCTGCCATGGGCAGGGATGTCCTTGAGCTGGACTCAGAGTCATAATGAGGAGGTGAAGGGAAAGGTCAGGAATGAAGCATTAAAGGCAAAGAAATGTACAAGTTGCTATTTAAACAAGAGGTTTTAAAAATGTATTATTATTAAAAGGAAAAAGATGAAAATTTGATTTCATACTTTCAGATACAGCTTTCTGTAGCAGTGGGCCCAACTAACTCCAAAGTGGGCTAAGCAACTTTGAGAGGAAGGTGTCAGGAATCCTTTCGAGTGCCTAACAGAAATGACACATTAAATCTTACTTGAAAATGCCTTTTTCAGCTAGTGCTCATGATACCATGCTGAGGGCATATTTCAGGATGAGTCTGAGGTTAAAAAAACACCTACTGAGGAACCAGTGGCACTTGCTTCAGCACTTGAGTTTTCCTCAGAGGTCTTCCTTCCAATTACTGGCCAATTCCAGTGATATTTAAACTTACCAGATGTGACAAGAGCTGAACCCAAGGTAGACTGACTGCCTAAACATTTATTTGTGTCAATGACACGTTTAAAACTCTCTGCTCTGTCTAAATATTTAAAAGGAAATATAAAGAGGAAAATGTAATGTGACATAAGAGGAAATGAAAAACAACCTTACTTGTTGAGGACATTCACTACACACAGTTGCTGTCTCCTGAATGCCTGTTATTTTGGCAGAAATTGAGGGGAATGGAGCTCTAAATATCATGTTCATCTGTCTCTTTTTAACAAAAAATGATTTTTACAATGGCAAGTGGATCTTTTGCTGTCAAAATCATGGAATCTGACAACAGCCAAGATCTTTAGGAATTCCTGAAGTTTTCAGTTGTAAAGCTACATCTAAAAATGAATAAATAATGAAGATAAATATGTACTTAGTAAAAAGAAGCTGCAGTATTGTCCAAATCAGAGAGCTTAAATGTGTTGGCTGCTTGTTAAAGTAGACAAAATCTTAAGAACAAGCTGCAGTAAGCTTTCTTACTGGAGAAGCAGAGAGTTGAAAGTTTTCAACCCCCCTTTTACTCTCTAATCCAGAGTAAAGCCAAATTTTGGAATTCTCTGTGAAGCAGATACTCTGTATTTTCATAGCAGAAATAAATTTTGCGTAGTGGGTACCCTTTGCTGTCAGTTTATGTGTGTTTAAGCTAGTGTGAGCACTTCGCAAGGTAATGCAGAACATGGGGGCTTTCAGGATGTAAGGGATGCTGAAAATTTTCTTCACCTGTGACGTTCTCCTAGAAGGGAGTTTATTAAATTCCGAGGTGTCTCTGTGTGGATCATCAGTGCTGTCTGGGGGAATGAGAGAACAACAGAATTCAGAATGTGTGCATATATCATGCTCTTAGCAACGTGTTCTCTGTTGGAACCTGACACTTATGTTTGCAAAAGCAAACCCTCTCTAAATTAGTTTGCAGTTAATTGGCTGTGAAAGGAAACGCACCTTGCCAAAAAGGATTTGAAATATGAAGCAGTTTGGATTTGTGAAGAAGTTGATCGCTGTTCTTGGAGAATCACAGGCTCTTTCATGGGCATCTGGGAAATAATGTGCTTCATAATCTCCAGTGCTTTGACAAATTCCATTAGTTGGCAGGACAGGCATCTCTTTGCTGCCATCTACTAGAAAATAAATTCATTTTGGAGGGGTGGTCTCGGGCTGTTTGTTGAAGCTGCTCATTTGCAGCTGAGGAAAGTGCAGTAGGGTTAGTTTGGTAATATTTTGAATATGTAAAGGAGAATAACAGGGGCTACCAGACAGAATGACAAGATTCTGTTTCTATTTTTCCTCCCAGAGCTCAAAATGGAATGAATGGCCACATACATAACAATGATTAGGGTTTATGTTTGTCCTTGCCTGTCTCTGGGGTCTTTCCAAGCATTCCTGGAAAAATTCTCAACTGAGGCCTCTGACATAGGCGTGGTAGAGATGGACATAAAATGAGTATAAGTTGACTTATCCAAGATCTGTGGCAAAGCTGGAATCTGAACCAAGCTCCTGAATCCCCTTTTGCATGTGTAAGTACAAGATTGTGCAATCTTTTTTGGGGTGCATAAAAGGGAGAGTTCCCCCTGTGACCAAGCCACAGTACAGTAGAAGAGCTACCTTCAGAAACCAGTGATGAATCTCTGAAACATTCAAGACTTAATTCCATTTTTAGTACTTCCACGTGCTGGCTTTTAATAGAGAGATGTCAGTGATTTTTTGGGATAATGCATTTTCCACCAGATTGCACTGTGTGGGCAAGAATTATCATAACCTCTTCCTGACGTGTCGCTGGCAGAAAATAGAGCGGCTTCCCATTTTTCCTGAAGAGCCACCACGATTTTTCTACACAGATCTTTCTGGTGGACAAGAGCAATGTTCAGCAGCATATTCTGTATCCTGATACCTGCAGAGGTATCTCTGGGGAAGTATCCAAATAGATCTTGAGTGGAATAAGAGAGCTGAGCTTCTTTGCATTGGAGAAAACTGAGGATGAGTATCAAATCTTGATTAATTCTCCTGCTGAATGGCTGAAGGAGCTCACTGTGTGGCTACAGCTGTAAGAGATGGGCTACCATAGTTACTGATAATGCAGCAGATACTATTTTCAGTCAGTGCCTAATTGCCTTAGAGGAACTTATTAAACTGAAATCACTATTGTGTGAGGAACTATTCACGTAGAGTATCTCCAGAGTGATCAAGATGATCCTGCTGTGGGCTACAATATAGATCAGTAAATGTGAAGAGGGGTTTTGTGAGAAGGCTGACGTCTTGAGAGCTCACTTGGCAAGGGATGGGTCTGCGCGTTGTGCTGTATTTTAGTAAGATGTTAAAGAAATAATGGCTGATTCTCTTTTCAGATGTTGAATGCCCGCTCCAAAAATCCCACTTGAATCCAGCGAAGTGTAACATTGTGTATCTCACACTTCTAGATTCTCTGAAAGCACCACCAAAAGCTCCTTCTCAAACATCCCTCAAAATTCCTCTGTACCATTATTTGGTAGCCCTTTATAATCAGCACAGTTTGAGATACATGAATTAATTTAATGAAGGTAAGGCCTATATTCCATCTCAGGGAATGTCCAGTTCTCATTAATGCTACTGGCTGTTACACATGTGCACTGACAACAGCCCTGCGGGGTTTTTGGCCCGTGATTTGCCATTTTTGCAGGATGATGCTGGTTTTACAGTGTGCATTCTGCCCTAGCATTTCATGAGAGAAACACACAGGCTGGCAGCTGGACAACACTGATGCTGAATAACTTGCCTCTGAGGTGAAACTGGGAAGTTTTTTGACTACTCTTTTCCTAGGGAGGCAGAAACCTTGACTGTGAATTATCAGCGAATTCACTGTCAACAATTACCCTGCAAATTATCTCTTATTTGCAAGTAAACATTTTTGCTCTGCGGGGTACAGTGGTTTACTAGCAACTGCAGTTCTCATTGAAATTGGGTAGTATAACAAATTAGTTAGAATCCAGGTCTACAGGTATCAGTAGTGGGTATTTTAATGTTGTTTTCAGGCAGTTCTTTAAAAAATTTGTACAGCGCTCTTGATTGTAACATTGAATTCATCCTTCTCTCAACTGATGTGTACAGGAATAACTTCTAATCATTGTCCTGTTACTACAAATCTAGTCAGGAGCTCAGGTGATCCTACTTCCCCTTCAGTTGTTTTAGCAAGCAGTCAGTGAAAAACACTACTGGAAAAACAGTTGAGAACTATACTTCTAGGTTTTTATCTTCGGCTCCTCCACCTGTTCAGTGGAAATGATATCTTTAGCCAACAGATCTTAATGTATAACTCCTAATGGTTTATCACATAACTGGTGATGGGACAGTGCATCATCAGAAAGGAGAATACAGGAATGATGAGTTTAAATAAGCTTTGCAGACAAACACAAATGAAAGCTGTCAGTCTTCACACCAAATTTCTTGCTCCTTGGCTTCTTGGTCATGTTTTTCAGCAGAGAGAAGGAACTGTGACCAAATACATGTTCTCACGTGAGAGTTTGTGTTGCAAAGTTATGGCCTAACAAATACTTTACATTAAACCAGAGCAGATTGCTTATGGCAACTCCTGCATAATGAAGGAACACAATGAAGAACTGCAGTGCATATTGCTCTTCAGGTCTGTTCTATTTTCATAGTTGTTTTTTTTTTTTTAGTAGAAAATTGCATAGTATAATTACAAGTTCATTTGCATTCATATTACTGTGAGCTAGTAGTCTTTTATATTTAAAAAGTAATATTAGGAAGTGTGACTTGCATCCATTCATTTCAGAAATGGGAATGAAGTTTTATACTACTCAAAGTTCCTTCTCTTCTTAGTCAACTGCCAGCACCCCTCCTGTAAACACCAGGACCTCAGTGAGGCCAGAAACACAATAAATGCAACTTCATTTTGTTGTGCATTGGTCACAGGCTAAGAGCAGCTCATTTACTGTTTCCCCAACAAAAAATTGGCCTTTTGGAAACTAAGGATCACCAATATTTTATTGGACCTAATTCATATAGACAAGCATGTCCCCTCAAGGATGCTGTCTATTATTTCCTAATGAAAAAAATTACCTTATTTCTGCTTTAGTTCTTTGTCCTCCTAGCTGGTGAAATTCTCACCAACAGGAAATTTTGCTGCAATGAAGTTGACTAGTAGAACTTACTTTTTAAAATTCACATTAGAGTAAGTAGGTTCAACTGAGAATCTGACCTTTCATTTCTGTAATAAATTGAAATGAGGAAAACAGGTCTATAGAGAAAGGCTCCATTGCATCGACTACTTCTACAAATGTGGCTTCAATTTTGAATTTTTTATATTGCAAAGGTTATTACATGACGTTATCTTTTATGCTTAATACCTAATGTGCTGCAGAAAGAATAATTGAGGGAGATGAAACTGATAATATTTGAGAATGTTACCAGATCTGTGCATGTACTTTCAATCTGTTCGCTCAGCCTTTCCCTCTGCTCCCTGCCCTGTTAAGTGTGTTGCCACATTGGTTCAGCTCTCCTGCCTGTCAGGTGGAGGTAAAATAACCTGTAGACATCTTTCTACCTTGTGAGCATCCTGGTGATCCCTCTCTGGCTGTCATCCCGGGGAGCGCACATCAGCAGTTGGGTATCTGCGCGTCCTGCAGAACATCTCGCTCGTAATTCCTGATCAGATCCAACCCTCTGTAATGGTCTGAGCCCTCTTCCCTGTCAGCCGAGGGAGACGTGGCACTCAGCCCCGGGGGGCGAATCAGATCTATCTAGAGGCTGCAAAAAGCTTTTCNCGGCTGTGCTTGAGCGCGGTGCTGCGGGAGCGGGGCGGGGGAGTCTGCAGCCGCGCCGCTCCGCTCCGCTCGCACTCGGGGGCTGCCCCGGAGGCGATGACAGGCTGGGGACGAGCCGACGCGCCGAGCCCCCCCGCCCCGAGCGGGGACAGCCCCGCCAGCCCCCTCCTCGCCCGTCCCCCTCTGCCTGCCCAGCTGCACAGCGGCGCTGAGACCCCCAGCCCTGGGAGAGGAGGAGGAGAAGGAGGAGGAGGAGGAGGAGACCGACCCCCTCATCAGCAGCGTTCCTCCGCCGCACACCTCCCTTTTCCCCTCCCTCTGGCCTCAGCGCCGCGCTGGCGGGGCCGGAGAGGGCAGGCGGAGCGGGAAGGCGGCTCTCCCAGCATGGACGAGCCATGTGTATCCTAAGGAATAACAGCAGCTGCTGCGCCCACGATGGGGAGCAGAGGAATGCGAGGAGGAGAGGGCTCGCTGGGGCAGGTGAGAGAGCCGCTCCCCTCTCCCCTGCGCGGCCGGTCCTGAGGGCGGCGCGGCGGCAGGTGCGGGGTTCGGGGGCACGGCGGGGTGCGCCGCTCCTCCTGCGAGCGGGGACCCCCTGCCCGCAGCAGGCACGGAAAGGCAGCTTTTCTCCGAAGGAAGTTTTTTTTTTGCCCGTCCTTCCCCCCTCCCGTTCCCTCCCGTCCCTCCGAGGCGGGGAAAGGGCTGGAATCCCCTGCGAGTCGCGGGAAGTTGCCGGCTGCGGGGGGAGCGCGGTGCGGGGCTGCCCCACACCCAGCCGAGCTCTGGGGCAGAGGGCTGGGGGCGCTTTCGCCATCCCCCGCAGCGGGGAAAGTAAAAAAAAAATCGAGGCGGGACCCCCAGACGCGATGCGGCTGCGGGATCCCCCCCGCCGTGCCGGGGATCCCCGGGATGCGCCGCTCTCGGGAGCCTCGGCCGCTGCCGCCCCGCAGCTGGAAGCGCCCACCGGTCGCGGTAGTGCCCGCTTCCCTCGGGAAGCGCCCCCCGCTGCCGAGCAGGGAGCCTGCCGAGGGCTGGGAGCCTGCCGAGGGCTGGGAGCCGGCCGAGGGCTGGGATGCGGCTCGGCTGCGCCGTCGCTGCCCTGCCCGGGAAGGTGCGGCAGGGCCGGGGGACGCCGCGCTGAGGAGCGGCGGGGAAATGGCGCCCGGAGCGCAGCGGGGCGGAGGGGCCGCTGGACGCGCGGGGCGAGCTCGCTCTCACCAGCCGGGGACCCTCTGGGGACCGCCCGTTGGCCCCCGGCCAGCAGCCCCCGGCCAGCAGCCCCCGGCGCTGGCCAGCGGTGCGCGGTCAGGGGAGCGTGTGCAGAGTGACCGCTTGCGCTGGCGGTGCTGCGGGTTCCTGCGCCTCTCATTTACAAGCCCCTACTTCAGGGAAAAAACCGACAGCCCCCCTCCCCACATGATCTGCGTGTTTTGGAGGGCTTTCTTCTCGGGGTTGTGCACGGCCACCGAGTCACCCGGAGCAGGCAGCCGGGAGTGAAAGTTCGGAGCGCTGCCGGGCTGGATCGGGACAGTGGTGGCAGAGCCCACAAGGGCCGGCAGGACGAGCACGGGACTCTGAACTCCCCGGAGCCACCTCTTCCTTTGGTGTTTCCCAGGGTGTTTCACACCAGGGAAGCTCAGGTTCACGACCGGCACATTTGAAATGCCTCTATGAATGGTGAAATGGTGAGGTGGGAAACTGGGACCGATAATCTTAGTAAAGAACAGTAGATAACAAAACTGGTTTCTGGGCTTGGAGAGTCGTGGAGCTGCCAGACGAATGGGAAGTTTTTAATTTCCCGGCGAACTTCTGCTTCATTGTACATTTCAAACCGGTTAATTTCCAGGTCTTTCCCCGAAGTAGTTTTAAAAACGAAGTCCTTGGAACTCTTTGCCATTTGTCTAAATTCTGAATGCATGTCTGAAGCATTTAATCATGTTTATTGTTTTCAGCCACTCAAACGGAATAAAAATTACTTATCGTTGACGAAGCTTATCTCGCAAGCTGTTTCACAGTATGTTTCCATTGCAAGACACAGCGCTGTGTTAAACTACTGATGACTGTATTGTTTATTGTTCTTTCATTCCCCACCCTCACCCCCCGCAACACCAGTATCAATCTGTTCCTTACTGCTATACTCAAAAATAATGGAAGAGCAAGTTTTCACCAGTTTGGTATTTTCACTCGTAGCTGAGATTTATGTCTTTTATATTTGCTCTTAAGCTGTTTTTCATTCGGTGTGCTAAAGGCAGCTGATGTATTAAAAAAGGAATCAAGGCATAAAGCTAAAAGGGACTTTCAAACTCTTGAGCTGAAACTGTGAGGGGAATTAGTGCTGAATTCACAGCATTGTTTATTTCTTTATCCACATACATAACACCTTCCTGAAGCATAAGATGCCTTGCCCCTTTGTCATTACCATTTTATGTCATTACACGGCTAAAATGCACTATTCACACTGGTCTAGAAATACAGATTTATTGTTTGGAGTGCTTTGATCTTGGACTGTACCTCATAGGTGATTTTGCTGCACTTTTAACAGTATCTCAACACAGTGATGGAGGACACCATCATGTTTTCTTGTAGGATTACCTTTGGGACCTTAGTGACTGCACACATCAGTGGTTTCATCTTAGGAGGATTGAAATTGATTTTCTTCTTTTTCTTTTTTTCTTTTTTTTTTTTTTTTTTTTAACTCAGCCAGTGAAAGACCCTGTGTCTGTCCTTTGACCCATGGCCTCACATGATGAAGTGAAACCAATATGAACCATCCAGTGAAGGATGTAGACTTGGAGTAGCTGCTACTAAAAAGCAGAGGTATCAGAATGAACCCTTGTCCTGTTGGTCAGCCTGTGTGATTCTTTGGGCAAGGCACAGCTTTTAGAGTTTGCAAAATTTGTAAAACTGCTGCATGTATGTATCAAAATAAATTTAAAACATGAACCTTGTGATACTTTTTTTTAGTGCTTTCCATGGGTCCTTGCTCAAGCAAAGGAAGATTGACCATTCCCTCTCATCCCTCATAGGCCCATTGTCTCTGAAGTATTCTATATTTCGAATTTTTTCAAGGTATTTGTGTTGAATTTAGCAACAGCCAAGCTCAGCAACTAAATATCAGTGAGGTGGGAGAACCTCTGTTTTTACACCCCGTTTGCATTTTAAAGTGATGGCAAATACTAGCAAAGAGGAACACGATTTTTTAGATGTTATAGTTCAAATTAACTTTCCCAGTCAATATTTAGTCAAGGTCTTGATGGTTAAAGTTAACTGTCCAAGTCAATGTTTGGTCAAGGTAATGACTTGGTTTTTATAAACACTACCCAAGCATTCNGTATTAGAGTAGATATTCATTAGGATTTTACTAATCTGAACCTCAAGTGCTGTTCTGCAAATTTGCCAGCCTTTGTAAGGCAGTGCTTGACTTCATCAGCTGCACTGTTTTATTATGAGTGTTTTGATACAGCAGAATGAAAAGCATATATTCTAAACCAAGTAATTAATCAGATTGAGAAATTTTCATTTTCATACTTTGATTTGTCACAAAGAGAGCCTGCAGCTCTATATTTTGCCCTTAACACTCATTTTTGTCCAGTCTCACTGCAGCCAAATGACATTTCATGGTGGTGATTTAAGAATTTCATCCATGAATCAATCTTCCATTTCTGTTTCAAGGCAGCAGTATTGTCATAACTTAGAGAAGGTGAGTAAACCCAGTACTGTGAGCTCCAGGAAAGGTACCTGTGTCTGTGTATTTAATCTTACCCCGCTGTCAAACACATTCTCAAGTGTCCCAGGTGTAAGGAGTGTTTCAAGTCCTCAGCTTTGTTTATTTAGGTGGTTCAGCCACGTGCACAAATGCTATGTCAGAACCCACCAGTGTGAGCCTTGCTGGTGGCAGTGGGGTCTGCACACCCTGTTGGCAGTGGTGGATCTGTCTCAAGGTGGGGCCAGACTGAAGAACCAGAGCAGAGCACGACCTGTCAGCTTTTGTCTCTTGATCGATACCTTGCCTTCTGTGGAGTGAGAGAAGCTCATTCCCTGGGATGACCCCGGTGGGTTGGTGCAGGTGCAGAGGCTGCTGCGTCCCCAGCTGTGGGGGGAGCAGCTGTCCAAGTCCCAGCCCTTCAGACAGCTGCGTGTCCTGACCAGATCCATCCACGGCGGAGCAGCGGCGTTGCTGAAGGGCTGCTGTCACATCTTGCTCTGGCTCAGTCCTCTCCTCAGATATGTGAAGCAGTTGACATGAACTTACGGCCCTTGGAGGCGTGAAGATTTACTTTTGTTACTTAGGGAATCAGGGAGGAGGATGGCTGTGGGTGAGCTTTTGAAAATGCAGCGTTCCTGAGCAGAAGCCCCCTGGGGGAGCAGGCTCCAGGCACCTCCCAGCCCCTGATCCTTTGCACTTTCTACAGAGTCATTCCATTACTCGTGGTTTATTGAGGATGCAAAGGTTACTTTTCTTAAAGGTATTTTATCATAGATTTATTTTGCATCTTATGTTTTATATTCTTATCCTAAGGATAAGAATATTTTCTTAGGTTTTAGATATACAGAAGAAATTCTTCCCTGTGAGAGTGGGGAGGTCCTGGCACAGAGTGCCCAGAGAAGCTGTGGCTGCCCCATTCTTGGAAGTGTCCAAGGCCAGGCTAGGTGGGGCTTGGAGCAACCTGGGACTGTGGATGGACTGAAACCAGATGAGCTTTAAGGTCCCTTCCAACCCAAACCATTCTCTGATTTTATGATATGTACAACATAAAAAAAATAGGGCACTTGCTGGTTTTTTCTGTATTGAGTTTTGTGTATCTCTGTGTGTGGAGATATATATATATATAGATAGATATATAGAGATATACTTATATATATATATGCAAAGATTCATTAGCTGTCCATTTTACTACATAAAGATTTCTCAGGTCTCCAGGTACTGCCAAGCAGTTACACTGAGAGATTCCCCACCCCTCCCACCACAAAATACTGATTACTCTTTTGGGTAGAGGAGCATCAGCTTCTTGAGAATCTTTGCAATTCCCCAAGCCTGAAGGCAAATGAATAGAAATTTAGTGGACCACCTAGTTCTTGACTCAGAATTCTCCAAAGAGGAGTCTGACCTAATTTATATTGTATTGGATCAAATAATCCTATAATGCATGTGTGCTTGCTGTTTTGTTTTCTTTCAGCAGGCATATTGCTGTCTTGCAGAAACTTCAGATTTAGATGTTAGGCAGTGTCCCTGTGGTTTTAGGAGGTGCTTTTCCTCAGTGAGTACTTACTGGAAAATTGCATTTAGAGGACACTTGTGAAGAGGAAGACAATCAAGACAGAAAGCTAAGGCTGGTAGAATTACTCATACCTGAATGTGAATGTGCTGTTGTTTAGTACTGAGGATAATCAAGAGTCCTCTAATACAAAGTCTCCTTATTATTTCCAAAGATGGAGATGGAATCTCCCCAAAATGCTTTCTGTGGCAAAACGCAGTGTGAATATCTCTGTCATAACTGTGATGGGGATTCTGGTGGGGTGATTGTAGGCTTGCTGAGGGTGTTTGTAGGGGCCAGCATGTTTTGAAGCTCACTGGGAGCTGATCAGCATCCAGGCACTGCAGTTGAGGCCTCTTAAAGCAATTCCAGCTGTGCAAAACCCTCTCCTGGTGTTATTCTGTAGACGGTAGCACCCATGAGTCTGTTGGTCCCAAGATACACTTCAAAGCTTTATCAATCCATCTGTGTTCAGGTTTTGGAAAAGAACTTTCTAATCTGCACAGGTTTATTCTTGGGAAGCTTAGGAAAGTTTTGAGTCTGCAGAACTTCCAAGATCATACCAACAATTCTTTGCTCTTGAATTTCTTGAAGAACTTGGGTTACTGGGAATCCAGTTGATGCAATACACATTTCATAGTTTCCTTTTATATAACTGTCTTCTACCCTACTGACAGATCAGTTACTTAGAGAGCAGCAGGCATCAGTATTGGTTGTTTATTAACCTAAAGGGTTATAATTTTTTTTTTCAGTAATTGAAGTAAGGGGAAAATTATGGGCAGTCTTTTTTTACACCAGGAAAAAAAAACACCTTAATTTCTGTTCCTGGTTACTTGAGATGTAGCTCAACAGACTATGCTAAAACAGCAAAGAAAACGAGCAGTTCAACTTGTTTAACCTTCCCTGGATTTATTCAGGTGCCTCCAGTGTTTCCTCAGATCACGCTGGGATGAAGAGATCCGAGCAGGCAGGGCTGGGTGCTCGTGCAGGAGCAGGCAGTGTTGGCAGTGTGACAGCCCTTCCAGGACCTGTCAGTCTCTGCCTGACACTGGCTGGAACACTTCAACTGGCATGTGCTTTTTGCCAGATTAACATGGATTAGGTCACTTGAATTCTCCCCTCACTGAGTTCATACCTTTCCTTTAATTCTCTCCCATAGTATCTGTCAGGATTGATGGGGAGAAAGTAAAGCTTTTTCTGTATTTAGGGTATTTTAAACAAATAGTTAGCACAAAGAATTTGCTTTATGTTTTTTGATTTCCTTGTGTAACCTTTACAAACCAGATACTCCTTAACCTCTCATGTTTTGCTTGTGGCTGTGGTGGGGTCGGAGACTCTGCTTCCTTGATCTTGAGGCTAGTGATGATGGGCCACACAGATAACTTGGTGCTGTAGAGGCTTCAGGGTTTAGGAATTTCCAAGTAGATGCATAGTTAAGCCTAGCATAAAAGTAATTAGGAAAAAAAGCAAAATACTTCTAAACTTCAGTGCAGCGCAGCTGATACTCAGGAAATTGCACTGCTCTTCAGTTCCTCAGCAGTCAGTGCAGCAAATATTTTATTAATATTTCAATTTTCACTTTCATTCCTTTATGTAAAAAAATACACAGTTAATTTAGTTTTATTGTTACTGCCTCTTATGTCAGTTTTCTTCAGGCTCCGAGGCCTATTAGCAAATTCAGACCTTCTAATGGCAAGATTAGATGACCTGTTAAGTGTTCATGTCTTAACTTTTAGCAGCTGTTCCACAAATATCAAGGGTCTTCCCAGCAGGTGGGTTCCCCCCCTCACTTTTTAAACATAATGAAGGTTTTCCCATGCTAGGATTTTTATTTCTATTGAATGTGCATACATTTGGAAATGTGTTTGTTGTGCCACAGTAACACTGACAGTGTCACTTGGAAATGCTGTGGCCCCTGTTTGTGGTTTTAGAACACCTGGTAGTCGTTTGCAATAAAGACTCCCCTTTTTAATTGCGGTATAATTAATACAAAACAAATCAACAGGAAGTGCTACTTCACGCAGCATGTTGGCAGTTAGCTCAAGTTTAAAAACAGTAAAAAAAAATCAGTGAGTTTAATAAAGATTATTTTATGAATGGGGTTTCTCTTTGTGGCTGCTGAAGTAATCAAATCTCACATCATGGCTTCAGGACAGTTTTCCACCCACCATCCCTGTGTGTATAGTTTTTATATATTCTGACCCATTTTTCTTCTTTCTGAAAACAAGAGAAATAAAATGTTCGAGAAGTCCTAAAGAGAATAATAAATTGAATTGACCACTTACTGTTCCTGGCACTCAAATTTTATGGTCCTTACCTCCCTAGTGGTGGAGTGAGCAATTCACCAGCCCTGCGTGAGTGTTGCAGCTGATGAAATTTGGTAAACTTCTTTCAAATCAGAACCACTGCACTGATTTACATCACATGAGGGCTTGTCCCCTGTTGCTGTGTTACATTTGTAGCAAATGCTAATTGAATTTGGTGCATACAGATCCTCAGAGAAAAGTGAAGAATTGTTACTGAGCGAATCCCACTGTGCCAGGCTTCAGTTTCTGGTTTTCAGTGCAGGATGCTCCCAGAGAGAACACGAAGTCTTCTTTATGCTGTCAACACCAGAAAAATAACTCTGCCACAGCCTCAAAACAGGTCTGAGACCTCAGCACTGCTGAGTTCGGGCTTGAAAAAGAACAGCAAATGATTTTCATAAGGGAGCCCTGGTTGCAGCTCTTTATTTTCTTTGTGGCAGGACTGTTGGTCCAACAAAGTACCTGTGTGTGGCTGTCCCTTTTGAATGTCGAGTTTCTCAGTGTTTCATTCTTGCGTAATTTGCTCTGTTGGATTCTTGGATGAGGACTTGGAGAGATGGCGGAGGGAGGACTCCAAGGGATGGTTCTGTGCCTCACTAATCCTTGTAGAAGCAGCTGAGTTTGTTAACTTGGACACGATGCCCAGTCCTGACAGCTGAAATGTAGGTGAGCAGAATCCTGTTCTCAGTCACTGAACTCGAGCTGCCTTTTTTCCAGGGAGCAGAAATCCAGGGGAGCAGATGATGCGCATCAAGCTTCGAAATATTGCTCAGGCTGTGTAGAGAACTAACTCTGTTCTTTATTGCAAAGATCATCTCTAGTTCAAAGAACAGACTGCAAGTGACCCGTACACATTGTGGGTGGCTGATTCTGCTAATCAGTGTTCTTAGATGGAGCTTTTTGGTGGAGATGGGAAGAAGGACAGTACAGAGAAGGGAAATAGTACAGGTGGAGTCATTTGTCTTGTGGTCTGGGAACACAAGAATGAATTTTCCTGATGAACAGAGTGTTGATTTCCTTCTTTGTGGCTGAAAGTGTATACATAATTTGCAGTGTAGCCAGTGAGTGAAGCAGGTGTAATACCAATTTTGATGTCTGTATTGGATTGCCTTTAAGACTTTTTCTCATTTTGGTGGACTAGGATTATTTTTGGCTGCTTCACAGTGGTTATTTAGTTACTGATTTATTAAGGAGACATATTCTTAGGTTGAATGATAGTGAACGTATCTCATTTTCATAGGTGCACATATATTTTCATGAGAAAGACTGACACTGGATTTTTCCAAGACAGTCTGAGGTTTGGTTTGTTAGGAGAAACAGGCATCAAGAAACCACCAGGAATTGTGCTGATTTAGTGTACGTCTGGTTTCTTCTCCAGAAAATCTGGAGATCAGTGTAGGTTCACTGTTGTGTTTTCAAACAATACTGGAAAAAACCAAAAGAACTGAAACAAGGATGTCTGGAGGATTCCTTCCCACTTTGGGCAGGAATGTTGCAGGACTTAGGTGAAAAGAGCAGCTTAAAATTAAGTCACAGCAGGAACAGAAGTAGTTCACGATAGCTCTGCAGTTTTGACATTAATACAGCATGAAAAAGTTCAGCCTGGAGTTCCAGGAGACAGCTGTACAGGTTTGGTCACTGCTGGCATGCTGCTGTTGGGCTGCATCTTTATCATTCCAGTGTCACTGCATGAGATAAGATGCCGACATGACAACATGGTGTGTATTAATCTTGCTGAGTCCTAATTGTTCCAGCAGTCGCTTCCTGTAAGAAGTTGGCTGCACAGGGCACATTAGGGAGGGCACGGTGCTGAAGAGAATGAATTGTGTATTCAGATGTACTTTAGCTTGTACATGACTTGCAAAAAGTGGAGGAAATCTTGTCTGCCTGTCTTGAAAGTAAAGGGGATAATGTCTGGAGGAACAGTTCCAATGCTTGACAATTAATAATAGCACTTTGAAGAGAAGCTTTTAGCAGAAGGCAAGCACATAGGTTACAGAGGAGTACAGAGAACAATGTGATTTTTGTGCTAATATGTTGAGATTAAATAACTCATTAATAGAATAATTTATAAGGATGATGCAAGTAGAAGAGTAAAGTTCTTCTAAATATTAATCTACTGCATATATTATTTATTGTTGTAATAAAAGGTTGAGGAGTAGACAAGGGAGACTGAAATGCCTTGGAAGTTCTAGTAGAGTTCAAAAAGTGCTTTTTTAGAGGAAATTCCTTTAAATGAAAAATGCTGGCGTAACATCTTCGTGAGGTAGTGGTAATAACTTGTAAAGTTTCCTAATGCATCTCTGCGCAGTAATGTGAGAGGGGGACTTCTGAGCCAAGGTTCTCTTCTGCAGGCTGAGCAATCCCAACTCTCTCAGCCTTTCCTCACAGCAGAGCTGCTCCATCCCTCTGATCACTCTGGTGCCTCCTCTGGACTTGCTCCTGCAGCACCGTGTCCTTCCTGTGCTGTGCCTCATGCTTGGGAAGACAAATCTTAGTTTTTGGCACCTATAAAAGAGCCTTACGCCCTTCCCACCTCCAACCTCACATGCCAAAAGTTGTCTTTTTAAAGTAGCCTGTTGCTTTTCCTGGTTATAGCCTTAGGAGCTGTGTTACAGCGTACCCAAAATTTCAAAAATACAGTGGGAAAGGCAGCTCAGGGAGGAGTCAGGGTGCAGAAAAGAAACAGCTGCTGTTACATCTGGTGCCTCCTACCACATTGTGTTACCACATTGTACCCACAGCCCCCCTTTTATCCGCTGAGTAATTTTATATTTAACAGCAACTTGTGAAACAGTCTAATGATGTGTTAATAAACTGGAGTGGGATACATTTTATTTGTCGGTTTTTTCAAAGGTTTTTTATCTGCTGGCCCACTTCTTCAGGAGTGTGAGTAGATGATTAGGTTACGTATTCTATTTTTGAACACTCTTTTTGTAGTACAAAGCCTCGCATGCTTCTGTCATTCAAAAACCTGACACGACTCTGAATCCCCTCCTGTGATAATTCTGATTGATCACTGGGGCTTTTAAGGCACTAATACCACCTGTAGAAGGATTCTTAGCATGTGACAGAAATGTATCTTGCTTATTTTGAAGAAGTGGAGTTTGCACGTGTTCACAAAGATTTGTAAAACAGCTCCATGTAAATTTTTGCAATGATTGTAACCCAGACAGTGTATATAATAGAGAATTCAGCCTTTTTTATATTTTGCGAAAGCTTTTTCATGTGTTTCTTGTTCTTATGTGATATTCTGGCACCTGTTGATGTTTGAAAGATTATTGCCACATTTCAGTGCATAGTTTTGGGTAGAAAACGGCTTTACTGATGATTTTCCTGGAGTTAGTCAGAGATGCTGTTCCTGTCATTAGGTAATCTTCATATATTGTTGATATGCAGGTAGGAATGTGTTCTGCTTAACATAAGTAAAACGTTCCTTGCCCTTGGTGTTATTCTGTGGTAAAACAGACATTTTTGTGCTCTGGTTTAGTGCTTTGCACTGCTGTTGTGTAGCTGTAAATCTCCCAGGGATTCTGTCCCCCAGGGATCCACTTTTCCTCGTGCCCAAGTGAGCAGTAAAAAAGCTTTTGCCCTGCACAGAAACCGCTGACTTCTGCACATGCTTCCACCTTCACTGTTCATCTACATTGGACGTAAGTAGAAAATGTAGCACTACTTTCTGAAATGGCCATCAGAGCTTCCTAATGAGACACTTGGAGTTTTTTCCTCCTGTGACAGAATTAAATGTTACCTATTAACCATAATGCTTAAATTGATGAAGTGTAAAACTAGTGAAATGGGTTACAGCGAAAGGAAGTGAAAATATTATGAACCATATGCCCTAATTTATGTCTTCGTAGAAAATTCATCTAATGAAATTAAGTATTTGGAATAATTCAGCTTACGATATCCAGCAAGAAGTACAGCAGTAATGGTAGGATGATCTTGCTTTTAATGCAGCAAGGAAGATATGACTCCTTTTCTGGGGAGGAGCATCAAATCCTGTTGTGTTGAGATCCATGTGCATCATCAAGACCAGGTTTTCTTTTCCTGTGGACCTACAGCATTTGGTTTAATTGAGTAGCTATGACAGCAGCTTCTGCTGTGTTCTTTGTGACCTTAAATAGAGGCGAGTGCGATGCTGGCTCTTGGTCTGAGTTCTTCATCCCACTCTTCTGGTCCCTCTCCTTTCCTCGTGGCTCCTTATCTGGATGCAGCTCCTCTCTCACAGATGATTGTCTCCATCCACTCTTAAGCTCCCCCTCCCCTGAAGCTGTTTTTACATCTTGACTCCCAGACTGAACCACCCAAGTCCTCCATTATTAAACAGCACTCACAAATTCTTCTCTTCTGCTTCTTGTGATACAAGACTTCATGTCAGAGTCGATCCCTTTTTTCTCTGCTCTGACTCTTGTATTTTATGCAGTCAAACTCAGCAGCTTGCTGGGTGCTCTGATGGAAAGATGAAGCTCTTGCTGTCACTTCTGCTGTTCTGTGTAATTTCAGTTCAAAGCAGCAATTAAAGAAATAGTCCGTTTTCTGGGAAAATATTTTTAGAAATGTGAATGCACATTCTAGTTCCTTCTGGAGGCTGCAGGAGGGGTGATTGTATAGTGGGATTTTGGTATAAAGAAGTCGTCCTGGACGAAAATGTAAAATCTCATTTTTATTGTAAGGAGTATTGGGTTTGGGATTTTTGGTTTGTGCCTTTTTTTAATTTGGTCTGAGGTAACTGGAAGAGTGGATTTTGTGCAGATTATGCACTCACTGAGGTACTCTGAGACTGGTGGATTTAGTCAATAGAAAATGTGTTATATCTGATGACTCCTGTGAGACAGAGCATGAGAGTCATTGATACCAAGAGTCCTCTTGACTCCTCTTGATGGAGAAGAATTTAAACTACACTGGTGTTTGGCTTCTTATCTTTCTCAGGGTAGTCAAGGTGTTTTTAATGTCTGTACATGGCTGAAGCGTTTTGCTTAGGTAAATAAATGTGGGATGTGGTTTTGTAATTTAGGGGGAGGAAGATATTGAACTAAAACCAATACTACTCTTCGTGGGCCCTTACTAGAGAATTCAAGACATGCAAATGCTAAGTCAGGGAGTGGAAATGTCATCCTTCAAAGACACGTGACATGCAAGGACTGTGATAAAAGTGTTGTGCACTTTGAGGTATCCGAGTTACAAAGAAAGCTTGTAGTTCATGGAATTATATCTATGAGTCTTTTAATATACTCAGGTTGTTCTTTATTTCCTGCGGAGCGTTGTAGAATTCGTTTCCCTGGAGGTGACTGAAGTAAGGCTGGAAAAACCCTACCTGATCTTTAATAATCCTTCACATGCATGGTAATACTCCACAATTGCACTATCATTGGATAATTTACACTTAAATCCTTTCATCTCTGTGCTTCCACCTTCAAAAAAAAATATCCTTTAGTGTTACAGGGAGCCAGAGATTGCACACTTGAAATACCTTGGCCTTGTTGCCAGTTCAGTCTCACCTCCTTAGACTGATTTATTGTGGGTTTTTTTTTATTTTTCAGAGGGCAAGACTGAAAAATACATTTCTCCCATTATAGTTAACAGATTCAGGAAGTAATTTGCAGGTCAGGAAACAATGGATCTCATACAATAAAAGCACTGCCTAGGTAATTCATAAGGAAGATAAACTTGTATTGTTAGGCTTGCACATTTTACTCTTATTTGTAGGCCAAGTATTGCTCTCCTGTGCTTTCCACCATTAAGCAGTAATGTTATTGCATTAGTAAAAAAGCACCGCTGCTTTGACTGGCTTTCAGAGCCACACACAAAATCAGATAATGCATTTTACTGAATTATGAAGAACTGTGTTACTTGTTTATAACCGCTCACTTAGTTATTGCTCTCAGGGCTCCGTGTTACAATTTAATCACTTCCCTGCATCTCCGGAGTTCTCACAGGCTGGCGTAGGGACAAAGCAGGATGACTGGCAGCTAAGTGTTTCAATCAGTCAGGATACTGATTTATTTCTGTGAGGAGGAGTGTAAAGGAAATGAGAATGGCTGTTTTTTGTAAGTGATGCGCTGAATAGTCATCACTTAAACACTGGAGGTCACATATAAACACTGGAATCTTGAGAGAGGAAAAAAGCCCCGCAGGAGTGTGTCTTGTCACCCTCACTGCACACAGGCTTTGGGAAGCGTGTGATGCTCGGCAGGTCCTGAAAAGGCAGCACAGAGGATGAGTCTGGAATCCTTTCACTTGCAGGGTTTTCCTCACAAAGGAAGGGATATGAAGCATTAAAAGGCAGGGTGTTAGGAGTTCTTTGTTGTCTGGCTGGTTACTGTACACACCTGTGAAGTTTTTAACTGTATTCAGGATTCTGGCGTTGCAGAATGTTTAAACTGGACCCAGCGAATTGGAATAGGGCAGGTGGTGTAAATATCTGTGCAAATTGATCCCTTTTGGAGTTAAAAATGTATTTCAGTTAGAGCAAAAATAGGAGTAAAAACATTGGTGGAATATTATATCTGTGCTTTAAAAATATTCATGGGTATGCCTGAGATAGGAACAGATACATTAAAGTTTTCATTGCCTACTTTGAGGCAATAGAAATCATGTAATTTTACATCCCTCTTGATGTGCTGGTTTTAATCTGAAAAAACCCAATTCTTTTTAGATAGTCAAAACAATAAATATTCTACAGCAAACCTGACAGCATTAGATGATGTTTATAAGAGAAAGAAAATTCAGCTAAAGGTTTTTGCTAATGGTGTATAATTCCTTCAGTATTCCATCTGAACTCATACAGATATAAAATCCAGAGGAAGCCAGCAGATAGTTTTGAATGAAATTAGGTCTTTCTAAGATTTCAAACCTCCAGAGCCCACTGAAAATCTGTGCTCAACAATCACTGCTTTTATAGCAGGGAAGATACCGTAGCTATCAGGAGACTGCTTTAGTGGGGTATTCCCTGGAAAGCCCCCTGTACCCTCGCCTACATTTCATCTTCTTTTTCTAACCTAAATCCTGAGGTTGTCAAACACTTTCATAAAAGTATTGCACTAAAATTTGATGAAAATGTGGCTACATAGAC
>VYZQ01058461.1:8705-24707 GCA_013400655.1 Mystacornis crossleyi | reverse complement strand
GCTAAAAAAATCTTAATAATGGAAAGAAACACAACCTAAGTTGGTTTTATGACTTTCATAGTGCTTGCTATTGGAAAGTGTCAGGTCTTCCTGCACTAGTGACGGCAAAACAGTTTCTTAAAGCAACCTTCAAGCCATGTGGAGGAGACAGTCTTCTGAGGATGTCACGTTTTAACCATCAGCTGGAGCACCACTAGTCCAAAGCTACACAAAGCCTGTGCTTCTTCTGCAACAAATCCAAAAATGCTGAATACTCTATCACAGTACAGAAAATTGCCTACCAGAAATAAATTATCCAGTATTAAAAAAAAAAAAAAATGTTTCTCNAAAAAAAAAAAAAGTTTCTCCTCCTGTTGCTTTTACCACATATTTTAAAGAATACTGTCAACCTCTGGATAACAAATATTGAGATCTGATGTGAAGTTCTTAAAGAACATCATGTCAGTAGAAAAGAATTTTGAGACGTGTATTTTTAAGAAAGACATCTGACTGTTGGAGCTATTATGTCTCAGCAGTGCTCCACAGGTACAAAGAACTCACAGTAGCTGCTGATTACTTTAACTGGGATAGTGCAAGATTAGTGGAACTCTGCTCTACTGTCTGCCAGCATTGCACACAGGAAACATAGGGGCAACTGGAGGTGACAGGTGAGCTGTCCCTGGAAGCTCTGAGTAGGACAAGCTAAGGAGCTGGAAGGATCTTCAGATAAAATTCTCTCCTGTTGTAGAATATGTGAGGAATCAGATGGTGATGGTAACNGCAATTATTCCCCATCACCTCTGCTAAAATACTGTAGAGTAGATGGAAACTCCCCAAAACTAAGTTATTTACTGGAAAAGGATATTCTAGGAATATAACGTAAGTACTTCTAGGAATTTAAAACAAGGTTCTTCCATTCTTAGAGCATTGTAGCATTGTCACAACCCTAATTTTACAGTATCAAACCTTATTTTCTACTATGTGACTACGTGGCTATACTCAAGTCACATTGGAAGCTAAGTCTGATTATTTTATCATGGTTAGTTTTTCTGTGGATCACCACCACCATGCACAGCAAGAAGCATGGTACATCTGCTGAGGGTCCTGGAGAAGTAAGAGAGCAGATCAAAATTAAGGTTCAACAGCACAGCACTCAGGAGCAAATTTCGAAAGTAAGCTCTAACCAATATTATGAGCCCTTCTGTCAGTGGAACACTAAACTTCACATCCAAGTCAAAGTTAAAACATGAAATTATGAACAGCACAATTAAGACTAGATACCAAGTGGATGCACAGTGTACGTCTGCCAAATACATCTTGGTAGTAACATATAACATGAGTGTTATAATTTGAGTAATTGCTTGAGTAAAGACTACCTGCAAATAATTTCACTGCTGTAGTCAGTTGGCATAGCTGTCAAAAACATTTCTAGCCCTAAACTTTCTTCAAATTCCATACCTCAACCCCCTTTTCAAGATAATTTTACCATTAAAAACATTCAGTTTAGTCAGGAAGTAAAGATTTTATTTTCATTCACTCGTTCACACAGCATGCAAAATGTGACACAGATGAAAGGATAATCAGTAATCCCTGCTAAGATCCTACCTAAAGTGTATTGAATCAGAAAACATAAACACATAATAATAAGGCACTAATACTACAAATATTCATTTTTTTAGATACCATAAAGTGCATGTATAAAGAAGTGGAAAAATTTAATAGAAAATAACTTCCATAATAATTCAGAGACAAACCTGGTCACTTTAGTAAAATGAAGAAATAGAGGGAATTGGTAAGCAAGGAAAAAACCCAGTGACAAAACCCCATGTTGTTTCATTCTGTTTTCAGTACACAAAATGTTAAGTTTACACTCATCTACAGCAGAAGCAGATAAAAGAAAGATCATCATTGCCAAGTTAGTTGCAGATGGTGAGCCTGGAACTGTAAAATTATTTACTACAAAACTGAATTTGAGAGCAGATTTTCAAAAGGAGAACAGCTACCAAGTACTGTGCCCCTCTGGACATTTGACCAGCTCAAATGCTAGCATCTTTAAGAGCTAACATATTTTGGAAGTCCAGTTGTCTAATCTGAGGCTTTCCATTCTGAGATTTACCCCAAGAGTATTTACAAGTGAGTAACTTCAGCAATAAATGCACACAGTATGAAGAAAGAAAATTATTTAATAGCCTTTACAGTAGCACCTTATATCTGTGCCTTACTGCACCTGGCTTTTGCAGATGGCAAACCACCTTTTAAGTCCAGTGAAGAGGAGTAATTTGAGGCAGGGAGAATGGCTAGCTTACTTTTCCACAGCAGGAATGCTATAAGTGAGTTTGAAAAGGTACAAGAATACCAGAAAGAAATAGAAGAGAATATAAAGAGAAACATTTTTTCCCTATGCACATACATTTTGTAGAACCTCTTGTCTCTCTTCCAATCTAAAGCAGAATTCATGATATTCAGATCATTGAAAAATATGTATAAGCACCGGCTGAGATCTTCAGCCTAGGCAAAATGGCCTCAGCACTGTATCTCTCACTTTCATTCTCATTATTATTCATGACTAGGAGGGAAATATGATGGTCTGCAATCTGCAAATTTCTTTTAGAGCACAAACTTAAGAAGCTTGGTGGAACTGATGTGGAAATACAGTAACAAGTCAAAGCTGTGAATGTAGGCACATCCCTTCCATAAGAAAAACTGGTCAAATGTATAAATCTACTCGTATGTTTGTCTTTAACATCTTTTTCAAATGAATGAATTTGTGGTGTGTGTGTGTTTTTACCTAGTTTTTAAATAGTTATTAAAAATTAAACAACACTGGAACAAACCTTTTGTGATTATAGCCTTCATTCTCCTGCAAAAAACTGGATCTATAAATTTATGTACCATTGTAGATGTAAATTACAAAATTTTATATTCAACTATATTAAAACATCTATTCCAAAAATGATTACCAGTTGTGAAAAGCAGACAGGCTTATCACTTGCTGTCAGTTGTTCATGTCTAGTTAAGCAATAATGTGCTAAAACTGCTCTTTTGTTTTGTGTAAGAATTTTGGCAATAGAAGAAATGAACACTCGTTTAATAAAAACTCAGGCTGCTTTTTGCTTTGATGGAGGAAGCAGCTGCCTGTTTTCATTTGCTGCAGAGCAGCAAAACCCATCAATATAATAAGCAGCTTAGATGCATCCATCCACAGCATCTGTAAGGATATAGGGCTATTCGCTCAAAACCAATCCTTGGTTTAATTTTAACAAAGATGTGTCTGACATATTTGAAAATGCATTATAATAGGGTTTTGAAATACTAGCATTTTCTCTTTTCTTTTTAAATACTTCTCACAGATTTTGAAAGGCAAGTATAGATGCTGGAGTGATAGAAATGATAAAACAAATATTACTATAGAAAACAGCAGAACTAGCCTAAAAATGCAAAGATGGAACATTAAGAGATGCCTTCTGGTTCACAGACTCTCCCGTCCCTTGAAAATACAGAAAAATAGTGTTTCAATCTTTTCAATGAAGGTTTTTCTTCACCATAACCTGGAGCAGAGAAAGATACTAGAAATACGTAATACAGACAAAACCCCTGCAAAGATCATAGATACATTATACAAATATATTTCCCAAGATATACTTTTCCTTCCCCGCCTTATGCTTTGTTAAAAGTAAATAGAGTAATGCTCATTTCCAAAGATATTTATCAAATTATTTTCTACTATTTCCTGAAAGTAATATGATTGTTATTAAATTCCAACAGTGTGAGTTTGTCCCAACTGACAACTTCTAATTGCAATAAAAATATTCTAATTAGAAGTAGAGTTCTAGGACATTCATACATAATTACAAAAACAGGAAGAGTGAGATAAAAGACCATCTGAGATAGAAATCACGAAACTCTACTTTCACTCTAAAAATATGATACAGCACATTTATATTATTAAAAAAAATCTTAAGACATTATTATTATTTTAGTGCTGTTCGGCTTTCTAAGACCTTTCTAAGCTGAGCTTTTAGATGATTTGCACATTAACTGAGAAGTCAGATAATTCTTAATCCTCCTCTTTTTCAGATCCAATAATGGATAAGGGAGCATCTTAGCATGATCAACTAGCAATCTGCCTAGCCTGAGTGGTAGTACACCTGAATTTAGGATTAGTCATCCGGTTTTCATAATATCTGATTTAAATGAGCACTCATTCTGAGAAGCGTAGAAAAAGAATACTCAAATGATATTTGAACTGTACCATTTAAATATGTGACAATAAACCTGGAGTACATACGTATTTACTTGCTTCACAAACAAGAAACTAAATACAAAAAGGAAGATTTTAAAGAACCATGTCCAGGCAAATAGTTGGACAGCTCAATAAAATAACTGCCTTTTTCCAGTATTCACAATAGCTTATAGATACAATCAACCATTTCTCAGCTGTAGCCTTGTAGCTCTATTTTGTCAGTTCCAGTATCCTAGTTTCACTTTGTCTATAGATGAAGGAAGGTAGTTGGGGGGGTTTTTTGTGTTGTTTCAAGGTTTTTTTCTGTGGGGTTTTGTGGTTGTTTTGGGTTTGTTTGGTTGGTTTGTTTTGGGGTTTAGAGATATATCAGAGGTAGAGAGAAGGCAAAAACCTGTAGATTAATGCTGGTTGCTAACATTGCTTATCCTCCTCAAGCATCTGATACAGAACATGGAAGTTCGCGTAACTGCCCTATGCACCCTTATGTAATGCTCAAGATAAATAAAGTGGAATTTATTTGGGTAATTTTGGCTGTGTTCAGAAGTAGTGTCTAGAGCTTGGATTTCTCCTGTTTGGTTTGTGAATTGTTGTTTGGTTCTTTCCCATCAAATAAACTAAACAAAGGCAATACCTATTTGGTCCCAACAGCTTCTGACTCATATTTTTTCTCCTTTCTCAAACTCCACCATTCTGCACAGTTAACGAAACTATTAGAAAAGTGTCTGTTCTGTACAACCAGGAGATATAAACTGATTTAAAGCGGAAATAGTAATTGCATGCACAGTTCAGTTTGAAGGCTTCGGACAATATTTGTCTAACAAAACAGTGTATCCTAGTACTCTGAACTTCACACACTGGAAAATGGTGCCCATGCATCTTACACATTCTTAGATGAATTTGTTACGTCCCTGTATTGAAGAGGCCTTGATTCTTTCTCCTGGGGTAATTTCAACTGCTGCTAAGTGTGCAATTTCCCAAAGTCTGCACTACTGACAACCATCTAGCAGTAGGTGCCCAAAATCTCCCTACAGCACTAAACCTTGTTTTCATTTTTTACATGGAATAAGATTTGTAACGAGTTCTTTAAGTAAGAATGCTGCACAAAGATGAAGCAGACTTCTCATCTATTTATGGATCCATATTCCATATGAATTCAGACTGTAAGAGTTAAGGCAAATCTATATCAAAGGAAAATATTTACATTTTCTTTCTGAAAGGCCAAGGATTTCAGGATCCTCCAGGTCCTTCCAAGTGAGATTTGACCTACATTCACAGGGCAACTCAAGAGAACTTACACTACCATTGTTCACAGCTGATTTTGCCTGAACAGGTTTCAAGAACCACAGCTGTTGGTCTGGCACTTTTCATGACCATTAAATACAATGGGCCGGATCTTCAGCTGGTATTATGCCTGTGTATCCCAGCTAATGAACCAGCCTTGAATTTAAAATATGCATGGTCTTTCTGAGAAACAAAGTAGCCTTTATTATATTAGTATATGTTAGTGCTTTTTGTAGAGTCAAATCCAAGGGTAACCTTATCAGGAAATCAGCGTTTCAGTGGGTTATGGTAATGGAGGATACAAAAGTGATAAGAGTAGAATTTAGTCTTCAAAGTAGCCTGACTTTTTTTCCCTGATTACTTCCACATTTCCATGTTACTATAATAAACCATGACCAAACTGATGATATTTTTATTTCACAAGGCATAAAAACGCAGACAGGTGCTACAAGAATTCTGCTGAAAAACACTGTAGAGCTGCATAAAAACTTACTTTTCTATACCCTGATACAGAGGTGCTCTCATGTCAAAAACAGCGTGCTTTGACTAAGATACATAGCTTAGGGTCTTAACGCTATTTTTCAGTGTAGAGAGAATGTATTTCAGAACATCCAGCGGTTTGAGTCTCAGAAACAAAGGAACAAAAGCAAAGCAAATCATCACACTCAATTTAATTAAATGAAAGCATGAAGAAGCCTATAAGCTAACCTCATAACAGTATGCTTACGTTTATTGTTGGTAGGTCAGGAAAGAGAATTGATCAAATTTTTAATTAAGTGAGCACACGTCCTCTGACTTCAGGAATTGCTCAGTCATATGCCAGCACAGAAATTGGGCCCCATCTTTTGATACTGCAGTTTGAGTGGGAGACCTGTACCTTATGTCCTACATCACATTCCATGGTGACCCTCGGGCGACCCTTGGATTCTCCCTAGGGAATAGCAAGATTTCACGAAATGCAGTCTAGGCCATTTTATTTTTGAGGCAGTTTTTACTAATGGCAAAGCCAACAGAGTAAGTCATCATTTTCTACAGCATTTCTTGCACCTTGAAACGCTATGTTAAATCTCATGCTAAACTTCCATATTAGCAGGCAGACTCTTCAATACCTAGTTTTTGTTTTTAGTTAGTGAGTTTTGAGTTCAGACTTCAAAAATGGAGAGGCAGGTGTATAATCTTCTCAAATTCAAACTTTTCCCCTAAGGTTTAAGTGTGTTGTGACACACTATTTTCATACAGCTCTTCATCAATAGAGTAATAATGCTGCAGTAATGAGGAAAGACATTTTTTTTTTAAAGGAGTTGTATAACACCATTATAGTAATTATCAGTTAACAACTAATTTTAGCACTTTCTTGTTGTTCTCTTTTTCTGTTGAGAGTTTGAGTCACAATATAAGAGCAATTTCCTGCTACTTCTGGGAAGGGAGGGGGTGGAGGAAGAAGGGATCATGAAATATATGCAATTTTCACATATAACACACTGTTGAAAATGTAATTCTCTATGTGTTCTTTTCTAAAAATATGCTCTATATTCCTGGATTGTCTTTGCTATCAGGAGCAGGATTGAAATCTCCACTTTAGTATTTATCTGAGGCTGTGATAGCTCAGTTGTCTGCCTCCAAATGCCAAGATAGGGGGAATCTCATCAACCGGAGACCAGCTGCATGATGGGCAGTTAATAGATATATCAAACCTTAGGATATATGCTAAGCTGAGGAGATGATTGGTTGGTTGATATACTGATTGATTAGCATAGGGAGAATGGGTTTCTTCTTGACAACCTAAGATTATGCTTCAGCTAAGCTCAAATTGCTTACACCTCTTCTATTGGTTTTAAAATTACAGTCCTGTCATCTAAAATCTCTCTTCAATGAAATTTTTACCATATATAAAAATTAAAGGGAAAAAGAAAGTAGGTGCAATGGATAAGAGTAAATGGAGTAGATATATTTCACACTACTGCTGTTGGTACCACTACAAAAAGTTGATAAGAAAATCCACTTGAAATATGTTACATATTCTGTACACTACTAGAGAGCACTTTACAATAATTTGGGGGGGGAAGTTCAAAATACTAACAAGGAAGCAGTGCTGATATTATTGCTTTTAAAAAACTACAGTAGTTATTAAGCAAGGTAATTATAGAGTTGTGATGCTACTGATACATTTTTGTACTCTTTATAGGCATTTCCTAGGTTTCATAGAAATATATTTAAATTATGTGATAATATGAGAGAAATATCATGTAATTGCAACAGAATGCATCGCTTCACAGAGAAAGGCTTATATTCTGCAAGCTAAAGAAGTAACACACACTTCTGAATTTTCCCTTGAGAGTCCAGAATTTGCTTTCCCAAGAAAGCAGACATAATTAAATTTTGCTTACAAAATATTTTGGACTGTGTCATCAGTAGGGCATGGACACTTAAAGAAAACAAAAGTAATTTTTAAAAATCACTGTAATATATGTTGCCATAACAAATGCATTTCTCATGCATATCATCCATTTAATTCCCAGCATTACATGCACCAGGCTTTGCCAGTTGAGAATGATACAAATGGTATTAAATACAACATTAAAAAAACAAACCAACTTTTTATTATCTTTAATACTTGATACATTCAAATGCTTCTCTACCTGGGCAAACAAGTATTTAGTAGACACCTAACAAAAAGAAAGTGGTTTATTGGGAATGCTGAAATCTGCATTAATAAATAAGACTGTGTTTCTCAGATTTTTTTTCTTCCCTTTAGTATCTGCTATGAGCGGTAGGGGATCAGCTGCAACTCAAATCCCCAGCTGAACAACCCAAATACAACTGAGTGAGCAGACTTAAAACAAGGCCATTTATTGGTGCCTGTTATGCAAACAAAGCATCCAAGTCTTAGAAACAGATGTCAACTGAAGCATATGCTTACTGTAAACTGGAATTTGATTCTTTTTATAAAAATGGACTTAAATGGGCCTTCAGAGACTAGGCTGCCTCTTGTTGTATACCATTGCCTAACTTGATTCAGCCTTAAGCTTTTTAAAAGATGAATAGACTGATATCCAAGGGCAAAAAAAAAAAGAAGTAAAAAAAAAATTAAATGGGAAATAAATGATAACATGTTGGAGCAGTTCCCAGAAGCAATTTTACAGATTTTCTCTAAAAACACAAGACAGGAAGTTCAAAGCACAGCACAGGTCACCTATGGCATGTTGAGTTATCATTTTTATACCACTTAGGGTGAAAAAGGGACTTTATGTTCAAGTGGCAAGTTTAGTACTCCACTTTTCCTTCTTCCTTTTTTTTTTCACCTCTTCTCACATCTTGATGCCTTTTAAATGTCACTTATTTTACATGAGGCAGTTGGTGGAGACATGAGTCAACAGCAATCAGAACCATTATCCCCTGCAGCGAGCCCTGGTCCTAATGCATTATGACACCTTAGCTGGCCAGCCACCGATTTACCTTTCTGCTTCTTAGGGAATTAAGTGGCATCATGTGAAAATGGTTGTGATATGAACAGCATGGGCATAACTGGTATTAAATTTACCTCTCAGCCTAAGTGAATTTTCCTCACATGTGACTAATCAAAATGAAAGCTGTGGACATGGGCAGATCTGGCCAGCACTTCTCCACCCCTGGGATTGGGGCTATTTTGTTTTATCTCTTTGTACAAGCTGGCAGAAGTTTAAAGTGAAGGGGATAATCCAGTGCTGGTGTCTTTATGAAATAACATCCTTACATGAAGAGGCTTTTAACTGTCTGTCGCTGTCCTCTCAAAAAAAAAAGAGCGTGACAATCTCATTTTGCTGAGCACCCTCCCATGAAAGGAGAAAATAATAGCCATAACAGCTATGGCTAGTACTGACCTTACATGATCCATTATCCACTAAACACTTTAAAAGTCAGTTTTACATACACTGTGGGGGAAATTAGGGAACTATCACAATCATTTTCACTTTAGTGAATTTGTCTTCTGTTTGAAGTCAGTGACTTGATATCCTCGTACATAACTCTCCATGTCGCTCCAAGAAAAGAAAGAGGAAGTCTTGCTGTAAAAATCGATCTTGTGAAAAAAGGTGGGAAACACACCATACTTTTCCTGTTCTGATTAATAAAGATACTGACAGCAGTGAAACTCAATTTAGCATGAACTTTCTTCGGAGTAAATGTGAAATAATACAAAAATCATTATATAATTTAGAAGTGTTCAACGTCAGTACAAAAATATTTTTATCAATCATTTCAGCTGAGGTGAAATGGTGCCAAAGAAAGTGCAGGCAGAGCAATTATCATCCTGTGCAGTCAGAAAGATATTTATTCACAGACTAGAGCGTCTTGCATTTTACTACAAACCAGCTGTGAATGTTACTGATAATAGCAGCAGTGCTAGATTTTCCCGAAGTACTACAGTCTCTTTCTAACAACTCAATTGTACAGGACAAAAACACCTGGAGCATGAAGCCCTCTCCTACTTGCAAAACTGCTTAGCCTTCTGTGACTGTGAGAATGAATTTCCAATGCATGAATTCTAGGCATTTACTACTTGCTCTAAGTTAAAGGCAGTAGTAACTATAGCTCACATTAGAAGTATTTAATCAAATTATATTCAGATAAATAGTGATTAAAACCTATGACTCAGTGGTTCAAATTTTAAGATTAACCCAGTCTATCTGATAGTACTAGAAGACTTTCAACTTGTAATAATCTGTTACTGTATGTAATGCATGTTTGACTGGAGTAAAATTAATTTTAAAAAATGAAAAATTAAGCAGTAGAAATCTATCAAGACTAAATGATGGCATTTAAAATATCAAAGCATACTTTTCTTATAAAAAGAGAGACATGGAAGTACACAGATTTACATTGAAGTATTTATCTCAGACATAATATTTATTTTTTAAGAACTTAAACAAGACCAAAAAACACCATAAATATTCTCTACACTCATTTTTAGAAATGATTGAAGATAAAGATTAGGAAGAGGGTTCAGATTTTTAATTGTTACAAACACGAAAAAAAATATTAATCATGCATGGAGCTTGCCTGGGTAACCTTCATTTTATCAATGAGGCCACATAATTAAGGTCAAGTTAATGCAGAGATTGAAATTTAGGGAACATGTCAATTAAGATAAACAGGAAAATTACCTCTTCCAAAAAGGATTAGCCTCAAGTGGAAAGGTTGGTTCAGAAAATTGCAATCCATTTGGTAAGGAAGACGGATCCACGGTAAAGTTAAATCTGAAGTGCACAGGCCAGCAGATTCCACCCAAAAGAGCCGAAAAAAAAAATTTGAATTGAATCATCCTTCTTTTATTATTTTCCCTAAAAAGAAAATGATGATTCGCACAGCAAAAATGATTGCAAGAGGTATGACATATGTCTTACCTTTTCTTTTTTCCCTTCAGTTTCAGACTTAATTGGACAATGAAGTCTAAAGACTCACAGAAAACAAGAAGGTATCCTGCTTTCAATGACATTATACATTAATGTCACTGTGCAAACATCTGGACCAAATGGATATTTGTAAATATTCAATTAGATTATTGTGTTTTGTACCCTAAACAACAGACCTATTATTCCAGAGTTTGACAAGAAACATGAGAGTGACAAGACACAAGCAAAATATTCTCCATTGTCTAGAGGGTTTAGGTAATTTCCCATTTAGCTGTGCCCATTTCAACTTCTCAGCAACAATTTTCAAAATTTTAAAAACCCCCAGTAATTGTATTCCTCTTTTGGTTTATTCGCTTTTGTGATACAAAGAAACTAAGAAAATTTTGAAGAGAGCATGACAGCCTTTTGTAAGATGAGAAAGCATGTTTGAGACATGAAGACTTCCAGTGACACTCTTCCGACACCCTCCCCCAGAAACTGTACCTAATTGCACGCTACTTTTCCATTTTCCAAACAAGAATAACCCAGTAAACAAAACAAAGGTGGCAGCTTTGATAGAGTCAAGGCTACGCTGACTTGAGTAAAACGGTTTGCAATGAAAATGTGGCACTGGGATAATGGTTTTTCAAATGCTTTCTACTTATCACCTAGAAGCACATCTGGGATTTTGAAAATATATATAACCCACCATGTATGCATGTACTTTTCTTTCATCCCAGAATCCTTATAGGAAGCAATGGTTTGCAGAATTATTGCTACTAGCTTCTTTCAACAACTATACCTCCAAAGTAACTTCCAAAGCATCCAGCAGAATTGAAACCTCCTCGGGGGCAGTCATTGCTCTGACAGGCCTGCCAGTACCAAAATGCCCAGGACCAGCCTGACACGACCAATGCAATCACTGCTCACCTTCTGTCCTCTCCGGCTTCTCTTTCCACAAGAGTGGCTCCAAAGTGTTACAGCCCTGACCGCGGCAGTGCCGGGTCCGTTCAATTCACCTCAGAGTCACAGCACTTGAATGAACATTGCATGTCTACTTACAGATTTGCCATCTGACTTAAGTTTCAACCAATGACAGAATTTTTTTACACCATTCTTTTTCGAACAATGTTCGGAGACTTGTGTTCTGGGAACCCATGCCAGCTTGTCTGTATAAATGCATTCTTCTTATTTAATAACAGTTCCAAAGGTTCAGCTTGGGTTTTCTCTTTTTTCCTCTTTATTAAATAAATACTGTAGAATACACTATCCGTTCCACTGAATTGATCTCTATTCTATAGTAATTTCAAACTATCCTATCCAGTAGAGGGACAACACATTATAATAGCCGCTATAATGCTGTGATACTTTCATTCAAAACAAAAGACTAAAGCATGTATTTAGTCACAGCAAAGCAGCAATATCACATAGCAACATCAGATTTTTTACAAAAATTCAGCTGTCACTGTTGAAACAAACCATTCCAGTAAGATGCTATTACTGGCCAAAATTTTTGAGAATATATGTGCGAGAGAGCACATTAACATTGCTGCAACACTGCTTCTTAGGGCAACAAAACTTTTCTTTCTTTAGAAAAGAAAGATTAAATATGAAAAAACCTTACCTATGTATCTATTGCCAAAATGACTGAACAGGAAAATAAGAAAAAGACACAAATGTGGCTTAAAGGCATCATTCCAATTATCCCCTGGGTATTGTTGTACACCTTAGTTTTGTTAGGCAGGATAAAGAGCAGAAATATTACAGCAACCAAGCAGATGGTCTGTGGAACTAGATTACACACTTCAGAAATAAGACAGAAGCAACACATTCAACCCTTCTGTTTGGATAGAAGAGCCATCTTAGCCTGTCTGACCTATTAGCTAGAAAACTGGAGTGTACTGGCAAGTGCTATAATGCTGTTCCTTTAAAAAGCAAACAACCTCCGTTTTTTATGATAGGTACTGTGTCATTTTAAGAGAATTGCAGGTAATGTCTGCTGCATTAGACAGGTGGTCATATCATGAAACCATATACAAGTCACCATGACTAAAACCGACATTTGCTACATTGCTAATCTGCATAAACCGCAAAACAAAGTAAACCGATGCCGAGGGCTTTCCTAGTACCTAACAGTTCATATATATGCACGGACATATAATAACCACTTACAACTCAAACATGTAATAAGGTTCAGTGTTGTTTTTGACATGTTTTTTTTTCATAACTTAGTATTAATTTTGTATATATAATTTTGCAGTGTGAAAATTCCAGTTGTAATCTCACCTTGATTTAACCTTTGCATAACTTTACTGATTTCCAACGAGTCAGTGATAAAGTATAAACCAGACAATTTAGATTTAAGAATAGTACATATCTTCTCTAAGCCATAAATAAACTAAATACAACCGAGAGTAGAGTAGCACTCTGTCAAGGCCAGGTTTTACTGTACAATTTCCAAAACACCCGGGTTTTCTTCTGTCCTTGCTTCAGTACAGGTAGCATTATAATTGCAGAATGTGGTGACTGCCTTTGCAGTAGTATGCTTGCATCTCCCATTCATGCTTATGAAACAAGGGGAGATGTAGCTATTCTCCTTGACTGTCCTCAATAAAAATGTATCACACCACAAAATTGTGTATCAAACGATCTGTATGGTAAATATTCCCCCCACCAGGGCTCCCATGGAATTGGAAGAAATATTAAAAGAAGTGAACTTCTGTATCTTCCTTATTTCTGCTACATATCAGAGAGTATTTGGTAAAAAACTATAAATACTTAGTAATTAACTCTAGATGTTTTTAGGCAATTAAAATTCAATTAATCTTTAAAACAGAAAAAAAAAATGTTTCCAGCAACCAGGTCTTTTCAAAATGAGTTGTCTCTACGTATATTCGCATGGAGAGCCGCTCCAGGCTAGAGTCAGTTTCCCCCTCCCACATCTACAGACAGCATATCCAAGCCCCACCTAACCCCCTGCTCAGTTGAAGGATATGTAAGATAGCACATTTCCTATCTGCTAGGCTGCTCTCAGCCACAGAACTGCAACCAAACCCGGCAGACCAGGAACGATTTCAAATTGCACCTGGAGAGTTGCCGGTAAGCAACCAGCGCCTCTTCCCCGCGTGGCAGTGCAGAGGTGCACATTCCCCATCAAGCTGACCCCAGGCAGTACTGCACACATGGTGACAGATGCCAGCAGACAGGTCTGAAAACCTTCCAAATGAACAATTCTAGGTCTGCTGCACTAAATGCAGAAGAGTTTCTGGATACCTTCCCGGATGGTTTAACATTCAGAAAAAATACGGATGGGAAAGTGCATTGTGTCCAGGGTGCAGACGTCCGTAAGTGAAGGCAGAGCTACAGCATTCGCTCTGCTGCTGCACAAGCTGCCTAGCAGAGATCAGCTTCGGCTTCTGATCCCTCGCCTCCTCACAGAGCACTGGACCCTGGGCCGGTAATGAGGAGCACAGCCCAGGAAAGCCCTGTTGTGCATTTCAATAGTTCAACGTGATTCTGGCCAACAATACCCCTTGAACTAAAGTGGGAGAGAGAAGAGGAAAGGGAGAGCAAAGGGGATGGTTTTAGAGGAGAAAGAAAATGGAATAGATATGGGTGCTTATGGGTCATGTCTTCAATATCAACTGATCACTCACAAAGCTGGTCCTGGCTGCCTTAAAATGCAGAAAAAGAAGAGAAAAGAAGAATACAATGACATAAGGAGATTAGATTGCAATTCCTGATTATATCTTCAAATCTGATGGATTAAGAGTGTGTGAGAGTTGAAACCCATGGAAATGCTAGTGCTGCTCTCTGGATACCTGACAATATCTTGTTTCTCAAGTCCTGGCAACGTGTATGTCAGAGCACGTGGCTAGTACTAGAGCCTAGGAGAAAATTCCCTCTGTGTATTGCATAGTTTTTGAGTCTTTCAAGACCGCTGGGTTTGAAAGAGCTTCTCGTTCCTCTTAGAAAATCTGTCATAGCCTCTTCCTTTAGCACTCTAAATAATATACAATTATTGTATTTTTGGCACATCTGTGGGTTGGAAAGTTGTATCTGTTGTGCAGAGAAGGCCAGCTTTGCTATGAGCTGATGCCTTGGATATCTAACTTCTCACAAGTTCAATTTTTCAATCACCGCTACCAGAAAACTCAAGAGAAACTAAATAAACGTTGGATTTGAATATCCAGTTCTCAAGAGTTATCATGTACAAATGTAAAATTAAGAGTTTTGCAAATATTTTTAAAATTACAAGCAAAATGCTTCCAAGTGTGAAACATAATTTGGATTCTTACACAAAAATATTAACATGGAAGCATAATCAATTAAACAGCACGGCTGCCATAGAAGGTCTGACTAGCTAACTGTGTATGAATATAGTCATTAAGAGAAAACATTTTGCTAAGATCTTCTCAAAGGCCACTATCATTTCAGCAGTCATTCAGGGACTGCAGAAGAACAATTTTAAAGATTACAGGAAGCATTCACTATTAACTTTATATAGATTTGCCTAAGAATTTATGAAGATTGGACTGTAATTTAGACAACACTGTTGCATTGCTTGCAAATCGTATTTTANAATCGTATTTTAATATACAATGGCTGATCTCGTCATCTATGTACTGACTTTTAAAGTAGAAACTGTAGGTCTTGTTTTTAAGTGACAAGAACATTTTATTCATTAAAACGGAACGTCATAGTTAACACCAAAATAAAGATGATTTGTGAAGCGTAAGCATTCTTGCAACTTTCCATTGCAAAGTGAATGACCTCACTGATACTCAAATTATATTTGTTCAAAGAACTTCAGTGTGTGGCTACCTAGATTCTATGATATGAAACAGCTTCTAAAATATGCATGAGTGAAACTGAATTTCAGTAAGTTATTGTGCATAGGCTTCACTTTACATGTGTCATTATTATCACGAAAGAAAAATCTCAGTGCAAGTCATAATAGAAAAGCAGCTGTTTCTATTCTAGTTTGATGATCAAATTAATGATTGCCTTAATGAGGAAATCCTGGTGGTAAACTTAAATCTATACACAAATCTGAATTTTCCCCAAGTTCAAAAGAAGTTAGACCCAGAATATTTATTTCCTCACACTAAAATCATGAAGTATCATTAC
>VYZQ01058456.1:0-25219 GCA_013400655.1 Mystacornis crossleyi | reverse complement strand
GACTGCACCTCGTTTTTCACAACAGCACAAAGGCCATGCTTGACTGTGGCAGCCAGGTGCTTTGCAAGACCAGAGCGGAGAAACCATCAGAGCAGAGGACACCACTGAGCTGCCTGGCAAGTGGTGCAGGCAGGGGAAACCAGCTGGGCTGATCTGCCCCTTCCTTTTTTTCCTGCAGGTCCATGTGGTCACTCTGTCCCTGGGGCTTTGACTGGGAGTGAAGCCAGATTTCAACCAGAGAGAGACCCAGACCTGGGCTTTGCTGCTGCGAAGTGACCTTCCTTGTGGCCGTTCCTGCCTGGAGGACACTTGCACATTGCACCTGGCATCTGCTTGCCCTAGGACTAGCAAAAACCCCCAGATCAGACTGTCTGCTTTAGTAGACATGAGGCACGACAAACTCTGCTGCTAAAAGCCACAAGTCTCTGTAAGCAGAGCCCTTTTGGTGACAGGAATGCTGGTGCTGACTGTCACCACTCCGTGATGGAGAGCAGGGCTGGCAGGAGCCATCCCAGCACGCTGTGTGTGCACAGGGTGGTGGGAGGCTGCCCTGTGCATCTGGGCAGCACATGGCCCTGGGAAATCACAGCTCACACCTGGCCACACATTGGCTTGGCTTCCCAACAAATGAGATGCTAACACGTGAGCACTGGAAGTATCTAAAATATATGCAGGGCAGATATCTAAATACACGTGATGGGCATGTGTTTAAAATCTGAAGGAAACAGCCCAGCAAAGTTTTTTACATTCCATCATGGAGTTTTTCCCTGTTTGTTTTGTTTGGGCTTTTTGTATGTTTTCATAGAAAATAAAACTGCATTTTTTCACCCCTGAGTACCAGGCTGGTATGGCATTAACAGTTCTGTCTCCCTAAGAGTGGCAATCATTGGCAAGTTTGAGCCCAACAACTCCTTCTGTTTATTTGATGGAGATACAATGATTTTCCTGCTTGTGCTGTGCTGGACAGACTAAATCCTCAGGGATGCCCCTTGCAGACCAGCCTTGCCTCCATTCAAAGATGCCTAGTGCTATGTTTGTGGGAACATCACCTTTGACCACAGGTCCCCCCTGGAGGTGCCCCAGGGCAGACTCACTTCTCTGTCCTGCCTTGCACTGAGTGCAGGTGAGACACGGTAAAGGAAGCCCTTTGGAGTAAACCCATATGTGCCCATGGGTGGGTGCTGAGCCCCACAACAGCCAGGCAGGAGAAGGCACAGGCAGCCCTCCAAAATGCTTGTCTGAAGCTATCCCTGGAAGACTAGGGAGCACTCATGGGCTTTACACAGCTCCTCCTTTATACAAGAGGAAATCTGGCATTTCTCGCCTGTTAGTGCCTGAGGACAATGGCTCAGCTGATGTTTTTTGAGCTGCTTGTTAGGTCTGCTCTTCAGTGACACATTTCCCACTGGGAAGGTACTAAAATCACCATCCAATTGCAGGGGGTAATTATCATTTCTGCAGGAGCAATCCTGATGTTTCTCATTAGCACCAGTGGTATGTGTGGAAACCTGCACTTCGGAGGGAGCAGGTGGCAAACGTGTCCCTCAAGAGCACTGGGAGAGGAGGAAGGCTGACCTGCCACCACCAGAAGCATCTGCCAGTTCTGTGCATGGGTAGCATCATTCTGGAACAGTCTGAGGCTTTTCTAACATATGGAGACCTGTCAGAAGGTGGAAGAAAAGGAAAGGACTGTAGAAGGAAAGCTCTATAAAAGTGTCCTGTGAACAAAATCACGTGACTTCTCTTCATGGCTTCACTCTAGATACAGTGATCAGGTAGCGATGCAGGAGGAAGGTTGGGAGGGAATTTATGAGCCACAGGTTGGACTTGGTCTGTCCTTCAGCATCTCACAGCACAGGGCCAAGAACGACTGGTTTGTGCCTCAGGGATGGTGCACGGATTCTTTTCAGTGCAAGTGCAAGGAGACAAATTTCCTCTCCTAAACACTGTGTCCTTGCCCCACAAGGAACACAGAGGTACTCTGTACATATGAAAAGGCAGGCAGCACATCCAAATTACTCTATTCATCTCTGGAGGCATCAATGCTCTCTCTGCCACACAGCTGCAAGGAAGATGTTGGCTCCTAGCCTGGTGCAACAGTGCAGCAACACATGGGTAATACACCCATACCTTTCCTTCCTTTGTCATTTCTCAGAGCATCTGGGATCTTATTTCCTAAAAAAACCAAACCAAAATCTGAAAGTATCTAAAACTCGTCAAAATAAGGAGATTGGGAGGGCTAAAAGTGTCTCCTCACACCTGTTTGGGGTAGTGCTAGCCGTGAGCTATCCTGCTTTCTAAATTTGTTCCTCTAAAGCCTGTTGGGATTGTAGGCAGGCTGCTGTGGGGCTCCAGAAACACTCTACTGAATTTTGTGCCNAATATAAAAATATGAAAGTATCCAAGAAGTCACATCCCAAGCCTGCCTCACACCAAGCTCTAGTTTTGCTGATCTGCACCTACTACCTCGGTCAGTAGAGCAGGTATCTTTACTACTCAGGTAGTCACATTAACTATATGACTGGAACATCTCACAACACTGAAAGTGATTCTCACATGACCTTCCTTCCACAGACATGAGTGTAAAAATCTCAAGGGTAAGTGACTGGCCAAAGTCAAATGAACGTTTGCAGCAAACTGGTATCTCCTGAACTGATTGTCACCAAGGACACTGCAAGACCTCAGCACAACTGCACCTGCCAGGACCTGGATGTGCAGGGGTGACTTAGACCCCTTACAGCCTCTGTGCGTTTTAAAATGTGTATGCCTGCTCTGCTTTAAAGTCAGCCCTTTAAGCTATAAGGTTTTCTGACACTGGCATAAGGATGCTCAACCTGACCTAATTTTACGGATCTTTCTCATCTATAATCTCTATGGTTCATTGACTACGAGGATTGCTGCGTTTCTCATTAGGGGTTAGAAAGTATTTTTATGCTTTTGTTCCCTCAGCACAGAACATAGAGCAAAATCTTCCAGGTTATCCTTCTGTGTTGGCTGGGGCTGCAGTCCATGAAGAAGCAGCATCCTGCTGTAAAATCACCTCTTTTCCCTAAGAAAGATGAAACCAAGAAAAGTGAGACCAGACCTACAGTATTCACATATATAAAATTCTCCCTCTGTTGGCATCTTATTTTTATGTAGACCGCTCAAACTCAGGACTTCTTTAGTGAGGCCAGTTCTCTAAGCACATAGCCATGAACTACTATTTCAACTCTTGTTGCACCTTTGGACGGTGGAGATGCCTCTCACGAGTTGGCANTCTGCCACACAGCTGCAAGGAAGATGTTGGCTCCTAGCCTGGTGCAACAGTGCAGCAACACATGGGTAATACACCCATACCTTTCCTTCCTTTGTCATTTCTCAGAGCATCTGGGATCTTATTTCCTAAAAAAACCAAACCAAAATCTGAAAGTATCTAAAACTCGTCAAAATAAGGAGATTGGGAGGGCTAAAAGTGTCTCCTCACACCTGTTTGGGGTAGTGCTAGCCGTGAGCTATCCTGCTTTCTAAATTTGTTCCTCTAAAGCCTGTTGGGATTGTAGGCAGGTTCTGGAGCTGTGGGGCTCCAGAAACACTCTACTGAATTTTGTGCCACACAGGTCCAGCAGATCCCTGCCGAACTTCTCTCGCCTCTCTTTCAGTAGGGCGACTGGGCTGTCACAGGAGCAAGAGCATTAAGAAATCTACTTCCTTCTGAATTTAATAGGCTTGGAAACTGTGAAACCCTGGAGTTTGAGATGAAGAGGCTGGCGAGCTGGAAAACGTTTGTTTTACCCCCAGTGCTGCTTCCTATGACACTTGAAACAGAAGAGAGAGACAGTGAAGGATTCATGCCCTTTTTATTCCCTATGCCCACAGCGTCAAATCCTTGTCTTCTTGAAGGCTGTGGGAGAAGAGGATCCCTGGAAGTATTTTTTCCCCCAAAAGATGAGCTTCTTCTGTTCAGCCAACTGTTACTATGAGTTAAATATTATAAATTAATATATATAAAATATAAAAATAAATATAAAAATATGAAAGTATCCAAGAAGTCACATCCCAAGCCTGCCTCACACCAAGCTCTAGTTCTTCTGATCTGCACCTACTACCTCGGTCAGTAGAGCAGGTATCTTTACTACTCAGGTAGTCACATTAACTATATGACTGGAACATCTCACAACACTGAAAGTGATTCTCACATGACCTTCCTTCCACAGACATGAGTGTAAAAATCTCAAGGGTAAGTGACTGGCCAAAGTCAAATGAACGTTTGCAGCAAACTGGTATCTCCTGAACTGATTGTCACCAAGGACACTGCAAGACCTCAGCACAACTGCACCTGCCAGGACCTGGATGTGCAGGGGTGACTTAGACCCCTTACAGCCTCTGTGCGTTTTAAAATGTGTATGCCTGCTCTGCTTTAAAGTCAGCCCTTTAAGCTATAAGGTTTTCTGACACTGGCATAAGGATGCTCAACCTGACCTAATTTTACGGATCTTTCTCATCTATAATCTCTATGGTTCATTGACTACGAGGATTGCTGCGTTTCTCATTAGGGGTTAGAAAGTATTTTTATGCTTTTGTTCCCTCAGCACAGAACATAGAGCAAAATCTTCCAGGTTATCCTTCTGTGTTGGCTGGGGCTGCAGTCCATGAAGAAGCAGCATCCTGCTGTAAAATCACCTCTTTTCCCTAAGAAAGATGAAACCAAGAAAAGTGAGACCAGACCTACAGTATTCACATATATAAAATTCTCCCTCTGTTGGCATCTTATTTTTATGTAGACCGCTCAAACTCAGGACTTCTTTAGTGAGGCCAGTTCTCTAAGCACATAGCCATGAACTACTATTTCAACTCTTGTTGCACCTTTGGACGGTGGAGATGCCTCTCACGAGTTGGCAGTGGAGCTCTTGCTGATGTGTGTGACAGCACAGGGGCTCTGATGTGTTTTTCCATTACCCCACCCTCACTGTTGATCTTCCAATGCTTTCCAGACCCCTTGGCACCAGCACAGGTTGTGCACTGCGGAGGGAGCAGGCAGCATGTCCTCCAGCTGCCTCGCAGAACCCTTCTCCCCAGCGCTCCAGCCAAGCCATCGCCCTCTTTCCAGGCTTACACCGGAGGAGGAGGAGGAGCAGCGCAGGGATCCTGCTCTATCTCTCCAAGGGAGTGAACGCCCAAGCGGCAGCAAGATGAGGAATGAGGCGGAGGTTACCACAAACCTCCGTCCCCCAGCAGCCAGCAGGCAGCGGAGGTCATGTCCCATCTCTGGGACAGCGCCATTCCCAGCACGTCCTCATGTGCACTCTGCTTTCCAGCCTGGGGCTCAACCCTGTTGAGTCTTGTTAGTCCATTTTTCAGTCTCCTTGCTGACCTTTTTGGTGTCCCTTGGCCACCCGCAGGCAGGGGCTCTGCTGGGGACCCTCACCCACCAGTGGTGTGTGTGGTCTGGGCACATCACAGAGCTCACAAGAGAGTGATGAACAGCAGCACCTCTGCTATGGCCAAGATGCCTTGGGAGGCATTTCCATCCTTAATACACCAGGATGCTTCCCCTTATTTGTTTCTGGTTAAACAGTGACTTGCTGTTTCTTACAGGGGAAGTAAAGGGGAAGGAGAGAATTGTGCCTGTTTCCATTAAGAAGTATGGTGATGAAAGGAAGAAAGAAAAAGAGAAAGAGAGGAAGAGAGGAAGAGAGGAAGAAAAAAGAAAAAGAAAAAGAAAAAGAAAAAGAAAAAGAAAAAGAAAAAGAAAAAGAAAAAAAGAAAAAGAAAAAGAAAAAGAAAAAGAAAAAGAAAAAGAAAAAGAAAAAGAGCAACTATTAATTAAGCCTAGGATTTCGCAAATACCTTCTCAGAGGCTTCTGGTGAAGATCAAGCATAATATAACATTAAATATTTAGTGTGTCCTCTCAAAAGGGATTTAATCTTTACATATGAAAAAGGGATGAGACTCAAAGATTAAACAGATCTTTTTAACATCCAGCTTCAGTTACTCAAAATAACAATGCAATCTGCAGTGACTGAAGAATTTGCATGTGGGGGATGAGGCAGAGTGATTAGACATTAGGGACAGAGCACAGGTCTGGGGAAGCTGTGCCATATTGAGGGTGTCACTGAGGGAGACACAGAAGAGACCTGGGAGGAGAAACGCTGACAGCCAAAAGGAGTGGGGCAGGAAAAAAGTGACCATATGCATGAAGAAGGGTTGGGTAATATTCAGGTGTGGTGGCCTCACAGTTTCCCAGTTGGCCATCAAGCAAACAACACATCCTACGACATTGCTGGGCTGTCTCTCTGTATACAGGGAAGCTCAGGAGTCTTCCCAAACGACTCTGAGGAGTCCCTCCTGCCCTAGATAGTGTATTGAAGCAGGAGGTACCATGCCATAGGTATGTATATTTATATACACAAAGGCATGCAGATTAAAAGAGAGAATTTGTGAAATATGTTTCTCAGGCAGACAAAAAAATACTTCGAAAGACAGAATCATAGAATGGTTTGGGTAGGAAGGGACATACAAAGGTCATCTAGTCCAACCTCTCTGCAGTGATCAGGGACATCTTCAACTTTATCAGGTTGCTCAGAACCCTGTCCAACCTGGTCTTCAATGTTTCCAGGGTTGGGGCATCTACCACCCCTCTGGGCAGCTTGTTCCAGTGTTTCACCAACCTCCTAATAAAAAATTTCTTCCTTCCAATGTTTAAAAACACTGCCCCCTGTCCTTCACAACAGGCCCTGCTTAAATATGTGTCCCCATCTTTCTTAAAGACCCCATTCACGTACTGAAACGCCACAATAAGACCTTCTTGGAGCCTTCTCCAGCTGAACAACCCCAGCTCTCGAAGTCTTTCCACATGGAAGAGGAGTTCCATCCCTATGTAGGAAGAAATGGAAAATCACAACATATACAGTTTGATAAAATGAAGGGTTAAAAGAGAGGGATGCCCCTGCTGCCACAAACACTTCTCTTTTTCTGCTTTTAAGCAAGAAAACCGTGAAATGAAGACAGGTCATGTCAGAGCCAGCAGTTCTTTCCTCTAAACGCCTCTAGGAGAGCTCAACTAATGTGATGTGGCAGCAGCACGAGGCACAGCATAGAGCCCTACCACAGTAGAGACCAGCCAAACATGGCCAGAACTGTGGGGCTGCCACACTTCAGGGCCACCCCGGCTCAAGCCCCTTTTTCACTTCAGTGTTTCCTAAACAATGCATTTATAGTGGTTGGCCTGGGAAAACAAGCCTCTGTGAAGTTGATTTCAGCCCTTTTTCCAAGTACGGCTCTGTGCCAGTTTTGTGTCTGAATGAGCAGTAAGTACCTACGTGGGAAAGAGGTGGGGATGGCTCAGTCAAGAAAATAAACCTTCCCCAGCCTTTCCACAACATTCCAGTTTCAATTGTGTCCCGTTTTTGTTCTGTGGAGCAAAACCCTGAATGATTTCAGTCATTTCCCTTTCAAAATAATTGCTTTCCTGATGCAGCTTTGGATAGTCCAAGCAAAGAAGTGTTTTTCTTTCCAGCGGCCCTGGTGAAGGAGTGGCAGATACTGCAAATGGAGTCCGGGTGAGCTCAGCATTACTAATGCCCATCAGATCCAGTTCTCATCACTGTATTGCAGCAACTTGCAAATTTTAAAATGCACTTAAGCCAGTGAAACCAGTCTTCAGTTTACCATTTAGATTTGTCAAATACAGAATCAGAAGACACTCTTACACACATTTGCTCTGACTTCCCAGGCAGCTCAGGCCAGAGGTTCCCTGACTTAATTTGTCTTTGAACTGGAATATTTCTGTTTAATTAAAAATGCATTGTAGGAAAATTTCTGGGGTTTGAAAATCCATCCCAGTCTATGCTAAACCTCTCCCTTGTTTGGTTAATGTCATTCCTAAAACACCTTCCCTTTGATCTACAACCCCCATCCTCTGACATCCAGCTTTAGATTTTCCTGCACTTTGCGTTCCAGATTGATGAGCTCTCTCATCACATTTTTATTCTCTTCAGCTTCACTTACAGTGGAGTTTGCCTTGCCTTCCTTTGGGTAGCTGCAGTGAGAATGTCTCCAGCAGAACCAGTCAGCTTGTATAAAGAGCAAGGCTCTTTATACTCAGTTGAGGGAAACAGGCACTTTGAGGATCGATTTTTGTCACGTGTTTCAGACCTCTCCTTTAGAAGGAGAATTGCACCCCTAAAGTGCTTATTTGCTCTGCACTGGCTTCAAAGGGAGTCTAAAGGATAAGTTTAAATAATATCTGTGCTTAGTCAGATGAGAACCACCCAAGCAGGCAGTGATTCCAGCCTTTTGAATTCATCTCTGACAAACTCCAAAACCACTCTGAGAGCCTCAAATGCTGTTTTACAAATCATAGTTATCACTGGTTGAAGTTATGCCCATCATACTTCCTCAGTGCTTCACAGCTTCCCAAACCCTTCCTGCAGTGGCTGCTACTGTGACTCACAAGACCCCACCACATCCCACTATCCCAGCAGTCCGAGCTGGGGAGTGAGCTCCCTACCCATGACATGGGTGTGGCACTGTTGTCTTTCCAGGGTTTGTTTTTACTGTGTCTGTGGAGAGCTCCAGGGTCTGTTTAGCAGCTCTGTGTTTGCTGACACCTCAATAAGCATGACCTGCTCCTGGGGACGGCACAGCTCCTTGTCCCTTGCGAGACAGCTGTGCTATGCTGTCCCCACCACCTCACCCGAAACACTGGGATACACTGAAAGCAGGAAATAAAAAGGGAGATATTACTGAGTCAAGGCCAGAATGGAATTTCCTCATCTCTCGGAGAGAATAGTCTCACTAAAGGCAAAGCTTCTTGGTTTGGCTGGGTGAGCCCTGAGCAGAGATTAGTATCTGGGAAAGACGGTTTCTGCAGGGAAACGTCATCTTCCTGCTGACACAGCAGGTGCACATCTGGCCTCCTCCACGTCCTGTGGCAGAGGTGGGTGGCTCTGCAGCTGCAGTGACACCAGTGATGGCTCTGACCACTGCTCCTGCTCCTGGGGACAGGTGCTGGAGCTGCTGCGCAGTAGTGGTGTATCCCTCCCTCCCTGCTTTCCCTGGACTGTTATTTCCCCTCATCACTCTGTTCCAGGTGTTCTTTCTGGAGAGCCTTCTTCCTTTGCCTGCACCATTTATGTGTACTTTCACCTCATCCAAAAATGCCTGTTCTCTCCTAGGCCTTTGTCCAGGGCGCTGTGAACAAGAAGCAAGCAAACAGACTGACTGAGACCAAAACAAGAGGGTCTCGTTTTCCTTCCCCTCATCAGCTCTTGGGACTATTTACTACTTCTGAAAATTCAGAGAAATCCTTGCTTGCTGTGGGGCTGTGTCTAGTTCTCTGCTGGGTCCCCAGACTGCTTCACATTTCTGTGGCAGCTAAGGGGGAGAAGAGAAGTTCTCTTCGTTCCCAACCAGGCGTGCCTGACTACACCTTAGTCCAGCCTCCAGGCAAACATCCAGTGCCTACATGAGGGACTGGAACTGCCACCTCTGCAAAGCAGCAGAGAAATGTGCAGAGCAGAAGGGAGCACAAAAAAAAAAAAGACCGTAAATTCTCTGTAAGTGGATGGTTCACATATTTGGAATGAGCACCTGAAGAGATTGCTGACACCTCATCTCTCCAGGCAGCTTCAGGCACTTCAGAGCAAACAGTACAGATCCACCTGAGAGATATCTGCCTTCCCAGCCTGAAAAGCTAGCCCTGTCCTTGCCAGTCCTGTCACCTCCAGCCTTATTTCCTACGTCTTGCCTCCTCCAGCCCTGTCCCTTCTGGACTGTCCCCTCAATCCTTAACTTCACCCTTGAAAACCCCTCTCCGATGTCTGTTGGGTTTTCCCATTTAAATGCATAAAATGTGAGATGTAAAGACACACGTTGTCATCTGGGCTCATTTTGTCTGCCTGGGCTGGAGGTGAAGTGAGGCCTGGTGAGAGATGGAGGATGAACAGTTGGGAACCAAAGAGCCCCCTTCACTTCTTCATGGGGGTGAGGATGAGTTGGCATCACCAGCTTGTGCTCTGTTGACTACTGGGGTTTAACGCCGACCCCTGAGGAAAGGGGGCTTGGCTGAGCCTGACCCACAGCCAGCAGCAGAAGGCAGAGCCGGGAGCCCCTGCTGTACCAGGGACCTCGCGCAGCCTGGCCCACCCAGCTCCAGGCCACAGCACTCCCATGGGACACCACATACGCAGCCCTACTGTCTTGTCTCCTACCACTTGTGTTCATGTGGGCAAAGAGAAACTTCAACCTGTTTGTATAATCACATTGCTTCAAAAGTAGTAGTGGATTATATCTATTAATATAAGACAACATAACTGTCACAGAACTGCTGAATTTTTCTTCCTGGCCTGGCTTTGACAGAGATTCCTGTGTTTCTATTGAATTTTTCCCCATTAGTTTTACTACCGGTTCATCCCACACTGACTTGCCATCAGCTGTGTCTTAGCTTTTGCTTTTACAAAATTCTTCAATAGCAGAGAATTTCTTTAACATGTAAGCAAAACCATCATTGTCTGAAATTATTTGTTGCTATTTTTTTCCATATGTTTTTCATCACTGAACAATGGGAAAGTGGGTTGTTTTGTTTTAAAAACCTGTCTGTTGAGGTGAAGTTAAAAGGAAATGAAACAACCTACTGGAGAAAAGTCTCAAAGGCAATGAAGGTTCCCAACCAGTGATGCTTCTTTCCTTGTTAATAAAATCTCCACCAATGAAGCAGCTGTTGAGCACAAGTCTGGGGAAAGGCATTCCCCCAGTCACCTCATAATATGGGTCTGGTAGGTCTGAGTCTTTGGTCTTCCAGTTATTCCCTTGTGTGTGCAATTAGCATTGATCCTGACATATAAAGCAGCCCTTAAGAAGGATAATACCTGCTAAGTAAATTGCATTGTTATGCACAAGTCTGTTATGTGTGTCTTTCTCAAAGACAAACCTTAAGGCTTAATGAATGTTTATATGAAGACATCACACCTCCTTGAATAACTGGAGAGAATATTGAGAGTGAAGCTCTTACTACAAGACAACCCATTTTAAAATGTCCACCTTTGCTCCAGTGCCTAATACAGAGCATGAACCTGTTCATTGCAGGCACCAAGACATGGAGACAGGCCAGATGGTTTGGGTGAGGGCTGTAAAGAGCATCACAAATAGAAAAAGGTGGGTCAAGTAAGACCAAACCTCGAATATCAATATGCACAGTTCCTTTGAAAGAAGTGCGGCTGCCTGTCTCTAAGGCAGAGTCCACAGAGGTGAAGGACACTCTTTCACATTTCCATTGAACTGCATATATTGAAGGGCCTTTCAAATCCATCCCAATTGTCAAAGGCATTTTCTTTTCAGATAACCCAAGCTAATATAATGCAGCAGCCTCAGGCTGAATCCCAGCTGAGAGCAGAGTCAGGTCAGTTATGTTACTTCAGTTTGTGATTGTCCTCGTAAGTCCTTCATAAACTGTATCTAAGGTAGCTTGTAGGTGACAATGCATGCTGATTTGTGAGGAAGGATTTTCATGCTAAATGGATGACACAGAAATCCTGGCAGCAGGGAGAGTGTGAGAACACATAATTATGCTGTCCCTGCAATCAGTGGGTTGGGTAGAGCTCGTTAGATACTGGCCCTTCATTAGGGCTTGAGGCTGTTCCCTACACATCAACTTTTATCTTCCTCTGTCCAAGTGACCAACAGTGGCACATTCCTTGGAGATCCCCTGCCTGATGTGACCAGCTTGGGGTGGTGACTTCCAGCTCACAGGCCATGAGTCCATAAGCCCTGTGGCCACAGGGAGAGCAGGATTTCTGCAGCATCACATACATGCAGCACATGGGAAAGACAGTCAGTACCTTTGGTATAAAGCACTTAATGATCTGGCCTTCTCTCTAATTAATTGTCTATTTAATAATAAAAACAATAATTAATACTGGACTAATATTTTTTATTAGTAGAACAGAAAGCACAATACAAAAATATTAATTATTCTCATTTTACATATGATAAAAGTGAAGCAGAGATGGGTGGAATGCTTTCTTCAATGTCACACTTCAGTTTACTCTCAGATCTGAAATAAAGTCTGTTTTCCAAGTCTTGGTCCAACCTGGAGCTGCCAGGTCCCCTGATGGGGTTTTCTGAGTGCTTATGACTGCTTCAATGACTTTCCCATTGCAGCACTTCCAGAAACTGAAGAAAACCACTTCTGGACCAGGGTTAACACACTTCAGTTGAACATCACACTGAAAATCATCTAGTCGATAAGGATTTTCTCCAGGAGAGTTGGTGGACTGTCTCATGGCACTGAACAGAGCAAACCCTGTTCTATGGATGATTTGCAAGCCCTCCAAGGACATGTTTTCTATTCTGAAATGAAATTCATGTCTTTTCCTTTACCCACTATGCCACTACCCAAACACAAACCTTCACATACATTTTTTCTTTCATGATCCCTTCTGCTGTGGTAGCCTTGATACCCCCCACTCCAGCCATGCATTTTATTTCAAGATCCACTTTGTTTCTGCAAACTCTTCACACTTTGCCTGGCTCTTTTGTTTGGATTTGCTGTGTATCCTCAGGTGCGTGTTCTGCAAGGCCTCTCCAGTTAGCGTTTATGTTCATCCCGAGGCCATGAGCAGAGGGGGGCTTTATGGAACTGCTCTTCTCTGTCCACTTGTACAACCCAAGACACTTGTCAGAGGCTGTCTGACACCTTGTGCACCGTCTCTGCAGCACTCAACATCACTCTCCCTGACATGGGCATTATGGGTTTTGTTGAGTTTGTGTAATGATGGCAAGACCACTGGGAAGCCTGTTGCCCTGGAGGGAATCAAGGATAATTAACTGTAAAGATATATTTGTGTATTTTTCCAAACTGAGATTTCCTGTATTTCTCAATTTGATTAGCTGAATTGTTTTACAGAGTAAAAAAACCCCAAGCTTTACATTTTAGTGAAACAATATTTCCATCCTCTTTATCAATGAGTGCACTCTCACTTATCTGTTTGCCAGAACCAAAATTTTTGCAAAATCTCTTTCAGACAAGGCTGTAATCCTAAAATACAACAAGTTTAAGCAATCATTTTGTAGCTGGATATTCCTTGATTCCCCTTGTGTATCTAACTAGAAAGGAGAGCTGAAGAACAGCTGGGAGAAAGTGGAGCAATTTCTGTATTAGGTATTAGCAGGCCAGAGATTTTTCCTAAGGAAACTTGCCCAATTAAACAGAAAGCTGAGAGCGCACAGTTTTTTCCTACGTCTTCCTCTGAGAGTGAAGTGAAATGTAGGCATTAATGCTAAATCATTTTCAATTTTTGTAATGGCTTAACATCAATAGCTTTTCCTACTCCAAGTCAGTACACTTGACAGCTGTTAAATACCACTCTTGCCAAAACAGGCCCTTGTCACTTCAGTCCTTATCCCGGTACAACACCCAGTTCCCAGCTGCATCACGAATCCCATGCTGCAGGGGAGCCATCGCACGGCTCTCTGCGGTTCCTGCTGATGGGCAGGCAGGGAGGCCTCTGCAGGGCGACACATTTGTGAGGAAAGCGGGCGAAGGTGTGGGGTTGGCAGCACATTCTGCATGACTGAGCATCCGACCCACTTTCGACCCCTCCAGCCTGTGGCACCATCTGGTGTCCACCCAAACGAGGATATGCACCAGGGGGAGATGGCTCTTGGTCCCGCAGGACTGGCTGTCTGACACTGAGATCAGGTGCATCCCGCCTCTCACTGGCACAGGTTAGCCATGGTGACAGCCAGCTGAACCGACCTCCTCACGCCCAGGCAAGGGGCACAAACGAGCAACCAGAGCACCACCATCAGCTGTTGCTGCTCCCCCTCCTGTTGCTACCAGAAGGACGTAGATGCCAGCAGCGCTGTGTCACCTCTGGAGAGAGGAGCGCTAAGGGCAGCTGCAGTCCACTGCTATCCTTCAGCTGTTGAGTAACAATGCATAAGCCCACATTCTTTTTTGGGGAGTGTCTGTCATCTTGTGGACGTAGTCTCCTCAGAGTGGGAAGGAGTCCTATAAAGCACATTAGAAAGATCCTTTCGGTATGTTCTGCATTTCTGGGGTTGCTGCAGCCCCTTCCAGGTGTCATGGAAGAGTAGGTGACCCTGCCTCTGTGGCAGGGTCCTCCTTCCAGGGACCTCCTTCCAAAACTACCTTTCTAGGGGGAGAGACTACCATCCTGACCGGATCAAGCTGTTCTATCTCCAAAAGTCCTACAAACAGCACACATGGGTGTAATTTGCCCATTACACCAACAGCAAAACGAAAGCATTGCTTGCTTTCTGCACAATTTTTCCCTGGTGTCCTTTCTCTGTTATTTTGTTCTTTCCCCTCACAGTAGTCATTTAAACAATTTCCCGTCTCACATTGAAGTGAAGTCATTTTAAGACGGCTTCCTCCTGTCTAAATTAGAAGGAGAAAGAAAGGGGAAAGAAAATCTTTCTTGCTTTGCTTTGCTGTCAGTCCTCCAACATGAACAACTAGAAACTATGTTTGTTGGAGATAAGTCCCTTCACCATTCTGGCAGGAGTACCTTGCCTATAAAGGTACTGTCACACTGCAAATCTAAGATACAGAATTGTAAGGCACTCACATGGATGTAACTGCCATGCCAAAAATATCTAGCTGTTCTTTCACCAAAACTGTGGTGGTGGTTACAAGTTTTTGAACACAGTATTTTCATTGTATTGATATCTTCCAGTAGTATGTTGAAATATATGAGTCATTAAAAAAGCTGACCTTGATAAAAGGAGTTATATTTTTCCAAACTCTTAATGTTATTCTGAAAGATCAAGAAATAAAATATTGAAGGAAATTCTTTTCTTTTTCAAGGTAGGACAATAACCATCAAAATCAACAGCCACCCTGCAGTCCAGCTGCAGCAGCAGACACCAGCCAGGACACACTCCCCAGGGGGCTGGGGACCCACAGGAGGGGATGTCCCAGCAGAGCCCAACACATTTTTGTTCATCAGCTAGAGATGTGACCAGTGGGACCACTTGTTTTTTAGGGCCTCTTCCTCTGGCTGATTGGCCTGGCCATATCTGCTTCTAAATTGGCTAAACTTTTTGGGTCCAATTTTTGGGGCCTTTTTTTTTTTTTAAATATCACTGCTAATTGACTTCTCTAGGAGATGGGACAGTGGAAGAATTTACATGGATAATGTTCCAAGTATACAAGAGAGAGTAACAACAGCGTTAGTGCTCATGCTGGGGCGTCCAGCTCGCCCAGGGGTACAGGCACAGCTCTCACCATGACCTTGAACCAGGCAGTTGCTCTGCTCTCATCAGCTCCCACCTGCTGAATGTTGAGGATGTGTCTGGGAAGTGCTCAAAAGCTGGAGTAACAAACTCCACTAATGAATGGAGGTTGCAAAAGGACACCTCACTTCCCAGTTCTGACTCTCAGGGCATTTCCCCAGCCTTCCCTCCCTCCAGGGAGCTCTGTGAGCAGTGGGAGGTGCTCAGGGCCAGGATGCCATGGCTGGATTTAAGCTGCTTTACAGGAAGAGGCACAGTGAAGGTGCTGCATCCCAGTGTATGAGAGCAGCCGTCTCCATCCATAGCTTCAAGCACTACCACAGCAACTAATTAGTGTTGTTTATTAGTGCTGCATTCCCCTAGGTGGGCACGCTGCAGACTGCAGCTGTTATGGCCCTCCCTACCGCCCCAGGAAAAGCCCTGGAAGCAAATTGCCTTGCAGTGTGCCCTGAGGGTCAGCTAATCCTGCCCCTGCAGGGCCAGACCAGATGGCTGAGCTTCAGACAAGGAAACGTCATGCAAAAAAAAATCGTCTGTTCAAGGAAATGATTAAGGGTTTTTGTCTTCTCTGCAGTGAGATACTTCTTGCTGTCTGATAAGACCAGTCTTGCTGGGGATAATGAAGCTGTAGAAGCCGAGAGTGATGCAGCAAAGTCCCCTCTCCAGTACAGCCTGAGTGGGAGCTGGTGGTGTGAACCCTTCATGCACTTTCCTGAGCCCCTCCCTGCCTGCAGCACAGAGTCCCCAGCACGGCCAGCAGCTCACAGGGTGGCCTTGCCTTCACACCATGAGGCTGAGAGCCCAGCAGGCACCGCTCAACACAGGCATCCAGCAATGAGCCTGATGAGAAGCACCTCATGCCACCAGGGCACCATGAGCACCACGCTGCTCCAGAGATGAACGGCACACTAATGGAAACACCTGCTTACACCACATCTACTGCCAGCTCTTCTCTACAGTGACCACCAGTCAAGCATGCAGAAGCAAATGCTCAGGAGAAATTAAAGAGCAATTTGGTTTTGCCTGGATGAAATGGGACGAAAGAGAATCCAGCATACATGCTCCTGGTGAGAGGATCGGACTTCCTGTCTAAGGCAGGACTGACTTTCAGGAGACACCTCCACAGGGTACTTGGGTGAGCGTAACCTTGCTGTCCCTCCTGAGTAACTTGTGCTTCCTCACACTCCTGTGCCACATCCACTGCCTCCACCAAGTGGGCTCCTGCCAAGTCCACAGCAGTGCTCTCGCTGCACGGGCTCACTCCTGGTGCAGCCTCTCCCCTTGGCTCAGCCTGTGCGTGCTCCTCCCAGCACAGTCGGTCCTGCAGCGGAGTGCCAGTCTGGCCTGGTGCTGACTTGTGATTGATAAATGGTGTTGATTGTAGTTCACAGAACAAGTGCATGTGGCCTGTGGTTTAGAGAGCTTCCTAAAACACAGGCACAGGTCTCACAAGTGCGAGAGCAGCTCACAACCAAGGGCAAGCTGAGGCGGGAGTTGAGAGAAATCATCCAACCGCTGTTTAATTTGCCTCCTGGATTTTGATCCCCTTAGTTTCATATGTTTGAGCTTTTCTCCTCAAACAAGAGAGCTACTAATATTTTCCTTAAATAAACTTTTACATAAGGCATTTTCACATAATCAGATTATTCCAGGAGTTGGAGCATTAGAGAAAAGCCAGAACCTGTTACACGAGGTGCGAACACAGAATCCCCGGAGCATCAGGGTGCTGTCACTTGGATAGATGGGAGGCACATTTTTGCAGGGGGAGGATTATCCTTCATTTCTAAGATTCACATTTTGATCCAGTTAGCCTCCTGAACATTTAGCAGCCCCTCCCAAATTTTATCAGAGCCTCAAGGGTCCAGTGGTGGGAGAGCAGTGCAGGAGAAGGACAACACACCATGACAGCACAAGACTGCAGCAGATGGAGAAGAGAAGCTGCAAAAAGAGCAGGGTCACTGAAAGAACAGTGCTTGGATCCTGGCTGTGGCAGGGATTCTCTCTAGTTTGATGTTAAATCCTGTGAACTTGGATTTGCCAGTGGTTTTGAGCAGGTATTGGTTAAGACCACCAGCACCAGCTACATCACCCTCATTATTCTGCTGTGAACTTCTGAGGTAGCAGAGTCAAATGAATCAGGCACAGGTCAAGAGTTGATCTTTAAGTTATCAATCTGAGAGTGACCCACAGTGTGTCTTAAAGCTAGCAATTTAAAACCTCCCACGTTTCTTTTCCTTTAACTGTAAAATGGAGCAAACAAAGTATTTCAGTTAAAAAGCCTGAAACTCAAGTTTGGGCGACATATTGTAAAGCAATGTTATGGTTAATCTCATATCTGTGGATGCTTAGGAAATGAAACTAAAAAAGAGCTCTGATCTTCAGTTTCCTAAGTTCAGAAATGATTTTATCTTCAGACTGATGCAGGCGACACTATGTTTCTTTTTCTTAAGAGGTATGAAGGGGCAGTAAAATGTAAATTGGGACTGTGAGTGTCTAATTCATGCAATTTCTTCTCTGCCATTTTGCTCATCAGTTGAGTCTAAATGGGAGGAGAAGGAGCAGGTTTGCTTTCAGGAAGCATTGTTTCCATGGGACTTGGAGTTATTGATGGCTTCACATCATCACCACAGGAGCTGATGTGGATTGCCTATGGTCACGTTCACGGCACTGCCTGGGCTGGCTAAAAAATGCACAGAGTTTTGCTGTCTTAATATTCCAAAGCTGACTCTGGTTCATGGTGGGGGCTCCTCTTGGATTAAAGTGCTTGTGAAAGCTCTGCCAGCCTGCAGTGTGTCAACTCTTGTGTCAGTGCAGCACATGGTGGGGACTAGATCTGGTTGGATGTTTTCCAGCTGAATGTTTTCTTCCATTTGAAGATACCACTTGGCCAAAATGGGAATGTTCTTTGGGAATGTTCTTCAGGAATGTGTTGATTTTGACAGATTGCAGCAGCCAGGGGCGTTAAAACCCTGTCATGGGGGTTCTTGCTGAAAAGCCTCTCCAGATCAAAGGGCCCTAGAACTCCACAGCAGCTCACACACCTGCAGGGCTGAAAACAGGAACTGGTTTTGCCTAAGGGTCCCCTCCCCATTTTCCTCCAAGTAGCCTTCCTAGGAAGACTTCTGCAGGCAAACCAGGCCGGCATCTCTGCTTCCTCACAACAGAGCTTTCCTAAGCTTTTTCAAATCTTAAGAGTTTTCCCATAGTGGAAGTTTGTTTTTCTGCTCTGCCTCAAATATGAATCTTTTAAAAAACTCTGTTTATGGGTCATTGTGGAATACCAGCACACACAGATGCATTGGAATAATCAATGGTTAACTGCTTTGCTTCTGAGAAGTCCTGACAAATGCAACCATAGCTCCTTCAAAGGAAGACAAAATGGATACGGAAAATTATAATGAGACCAAGGAGACATCTGAACAATAATGGAAAATGTTGTGTGGGCCTGAATTTTGGCAGCACACTACCTCTCCTTGGATGTCCTTGGGCTAGGGCTCACTCACATCTGGGCAGGGGAGACACTAAGCAGCAGCAGGGAACAGCAGCCTGGCTTTGTGCCCAGAGAGCCATGGTGCTCTGAGAAGAAAGTGCCTGTGATATCCCACTCATGTTCTCTTGTGGCTGAGGAGAGGGCGCAGTGGTTTTTCGCCCCATCTGCAAACAGGGATCAGGATGCTGGCTAGGGCTGCTGCTGACCCTGCTGTGACAACGTCACATCTTCTGGAGCCTGGCTTAATTCATCTCATTTGAGCTGCCAAGTGGGTCTCAGAGGGTAAGAGCTTCAAACTGCTCCTGTCTTAAATTGATTTGAAGAGATTTGCTAAAAGCGAAAGACTTTGTATCTGGGCTACTCCCCGTATATAGCGCAGAACAGCCTGACAGGACTTTTTTGTAGAGAACTGAAATGCACTGCAAAGGGGGTGGTAAGAATGAAACCCACACAGATTGTTACTTACAGTTTAAAAAACCCAGCTTCAAACTCAGGAGCATCCGTACAAAGGGGTAACACATGAAACTAAGAAATTTGCACCTTGGTTTTGCTCAGGTAAATGTTCCCACTTCTGTCTTCATAAACACTTCTATGTGATGGGAAATGTCACTGCATCACTGTCCCTGTCCAGCGGTCCTCCCTGACTGTGTCTGGGATGGTGATTTGGGACCAGAAACTGGGGTTGCAATGGCAGCGAGGGGGCAAACACAGGAGTGCGGCTCTGTGCAGTGTGAAGACGTGGAACATGGATGCAGTTGTTAATCTTTTTGGGATGCTTTCTTCATGCTGAACTGACCAGTATGAATTATGAGTGCCCAGATTAAGACTTGTGTCCTTCTGTGAGTTTTCTGACTTGCTGCAGGCAGGTGAAAACAGAGCAGACCATGACACAGGGCTGATCCTGATTCCATCAGCAGCTCTTCATGGTGAACTCCTGGCAGATAGTGCCAGGACTTCCCCAGCACAGCCTCAGAGCAGAGTTTGGCCCATAAAGTGCCAAATGCTCTGGCCTTAGAGAACCTGCTGGCACTTACAACTTTCTACAATGCACTCAAGATTTTAAAAATACCACCCTGTCAGGCCTACAAGTTGTGTCTCTGAAGGATGGAGCTGGGAACTCATCCGCCAGCCACTGCATTATTCTCCTTAGTTTTATCTTGGTTTCTTGTAATTTTTGTTGGGAATGGTTACTATGAGCTTTCTGGTCTTTGTGCAAATCTGAGTCTGATTATCAGAACTTTGCCAAAAATACCCTTATTTTTCTCCATTGCCTGTAAACACCTGTGCACTTCCAATCAGCACACATCCACACTGTGTGGCTTGACTTTCTAGAATGCAAACAGGAAGGAATGAATTTTAGTCTGCTAAGGGCAGTGCATAATTTGAGAACAATGACCTTTGCACCTTAGGTTGTGAGTAAGTTTCCACAGCTCAAAGGAGCAGTTCCAGAACCTAAGAAATCCTATGCTAAACATGTGTTCTAGAAAAAAAATCAAGAATTGCTATGTCCATAAACCTGAGGAAAAGTTCTCTCTACGTCCTGGGAACTCCTGGTGTTTTGCTCCTTCTGATGCTTACACTAGCGAAAGCATGCTCATCCTTATTCATCTTCATTATTAAAAACCCAAAGAGGATTTGCACTGCCTTTTACAAAAAAAGTGCCTTCTAATCCGCCAAGTGTACACAGCAGAAATAGGTCCCAAACACTCAGGATCTTACAAGAGAAAACAGATTAAAGTGCATCAAAGAGGAAACTAACATGATGTTTTATTTCCCTTTCCAGTGTCCTTCCTCTGTGCAGTCCACTTTTTAAAGTTCAATTCCTATTGCCAAAGGTGTGTATTTGTGTTACAGGGGCAGGCAGATGTGTGCCAGAGGTTTGTGCCCTGACATAAAAGGTTGAGACAACCTTACATGACGAAGATCTCACCACATGCCTTCATGGTCGGAACAGAAAAGCCAGACAAAAGGCTCCAAGGAAAGATGGTTTATTTCAGTATACAGATGGGAATGGAGACAGAGAGGTGTGGGGATGAAATTTCCTAAGAACTTGGGGCTGCCGAGTGTGGGCAGGTTTTCAGAAGAGCTGAGCTTCCATTAGTAAGTAGAATAATGGGCTAATTTATCCAAAGAACTCTGGGCAAGGGGAAATGAGATCTTCTGGGGATCTTGCCTCATACAGTTACTATAACGACTTGGCCTTAGTGCTGAGTGTATGAAAATCCATCAAAGGTGATTTGCCAAAAGTGGTGCAGGGAGTCTGCAATACATCTGGGGATCAAATTCTCATGTCTGAAACAAAGTACATTATTCAGGCCCCTTACTTGTTTGGAAAGAGGAAGATTTAGCTTTGGCTTAGCTGTCTTGCTTTAGAACAAGAGAAAAAAGGAGTTTGAAGCAGATCTTGCAGATCCTTTGTGGCCTTTTGATGTTTCCTGAGGTGAGCTCTGGGACCATGTTGGATGGGGCTCCGAACAACCTGGTCTAGTGACAGTGTCACTGCCCACAGCAAGGTTGTTGGGACTAGATGATTTTTAAGGCCCCTTCCAACCCAAACCAATCTATGGTTCCATGATTCTCTCTAAGGGGAGATGTTGTCAGGGCCTATATGACTATAATGAGGTAGAGACAGCCCCACATCACCCCATCCACCCTGGACAGGGCAAAGGGCTTCAGGGCTTGGTACAGTTTTAGACCTTCCATGAACATTTCATAATTTTTGAGCAAACTCCTTGGGGCTGCTAGGTGAGATGAAGGCTTGGAGAATGTCTGTGAGCAGGTCAGTGAAGCATCTTACCTCAAGTCTTGTAATATCATGCAACTTTTCTTGTGGAAATCAAAGGCAAAGCTTGAGCACTGCTCTGCAAACAGCACGAGGGGTAAGCACTGGGGTGGTGCCACAATTTCTGCCTTTCTATTCAGATATATCTCTGGCTCAGCATTTCCTTCAGATGGGCTTTTACACTGCATCCTGGAAAGCCACTTGGCTAGTTTTAACAGAAGTAATTGCAGGTAAGTAGCTGACGGCAAGGCACACAAAAGAGGATTTCATAGGGATGCAGGTGGCAGGTCTGGGTACACTAAAAGGAGACTTTTTCCCCTCCCTGACACATGACCACATCCTGCCTTGTTGAAACTGTCCAGAGCTGTCACATGAAAATAGCCAAGGATCCAATGAGGCCATGGGAGAGGACTTCAATTCCTGTCAGATCTGCCCTTGCTTTCGTTAGCAGCAATTACGCCTTTTCCCAGAGGAGCAGCCAGCAGGCCAGACCTGCTCTCTTCCAGGGGGCTGGTTTGCTATTTGCTTTCATGGCATAGAGTGAAAAACCAAAATGACCACCAGACATTGGCTGTGTGATGACACCTTCCATTAACATGTCTCATTTTGCAGTCAGTGGTACTGGGGCCTGCCAGAGGTCCCTGGGCTCCTGCAATCAGAGGTGTGAGAGAAACATGAAAACCAGTGTTATTACCTAACAAGGATAGTCACACCTTTGTCTGAATACCAGTATTTTCTTAAGTTTAGGAAAGAGCTCTGTTGTTTTCCTCATTAACCTCTATTTTCTGGACTTCTGATACAAAACCTTATGTTCCTTTCCTACCAGCCTACGTTTTCTCCATTTTCTCCGCAATGTGCCCTGACACCTCCGTCTGAACAAGGACCTGTGTTATTTTCTTCTGTCTCGTTGAATGCAGCAGTTAAACCAGGGACTTCATCCTGACATCTTGCAGCTGGACCCCAGGGTGGGGTTCTCCATGGGCTGTAGGGGTACCGCTGCCTCACCTCGGTCTGCGCCACAGGCTGCGGGAGAATCTGCTCCAGTGCCTGCAGCACCTTCTCCCCTCCTTCACCGCCCTTGCTGTCTGCACAGTTGTTCTTCTCACATACTCTCTCACTCCTCATTCCTCTGCTGTAATTCCAGGCAGTTTTCCCCCCTCTTAAATGATGTTACCCATTGTCACTGCTGGGTTCATCCATGGCCAGTGGCAGGTCCGTCTTGGAGTCATTTAATCCTTTGCTCCTCTGCAGAGTCCTGCAGTTCCCTGTGGCCCAGCACTGCAGGGTGAGCAGAACCTGCACCGTTACAGGTAGTTTATGATATACTTTAGCGTTTGTCCAATACTCACATACTAACACTGGGAGATCCTTCTTGATGGGTTGGATGCAACTTCCTTGTGGTAGGGGTAAGACCTGCTAGGTCTGGAAAGGGGAAACAATACCCACAGAGGGTCAATGGCTGCCAGAGCCCCTCCAGTGCCAACCAACAGGGCCTGGAACCCCCAAACTGAGCACCCACCCTTTTTCCCTTGGGCTTGTAACAGAGGTGCACACACTTCATTTAAGAGGAAGCTCTTTGGGGGAATTGCCTAGATTAACCTGCAATTAGATGTGAATTTGTTCGATTTTAATTTGTCACATCATTATTTGGTGTTTTATGTTGACTGATGGTCATGACCAGTGTAATTTTAGAAATAAACAGAACAGAAGCAAGCACTGCAATCTAGAAAGAAAATTATTTAGATGCATGAACTTAAATTCACTTTTTTCCTTTTTTTTTTTTCTTTAAAGATTTGACAACCATGAAAGTTTTGTGTCTTATTGCGCTTGATATTGTGAGGGGCTGGTTCAGGGCATCAGTTCATGGAGTACTTTGACTAAAGAAAACATTAGTTTTCTTTTATAACAAAAGTAAGTAGAAAGGTGTCAAAACTGCAGAGCGGAAGTGTTAAAATGTGGGGTGTTACCATTCAAAATGGGCTCCTTTTCCCAAAAGCTTATGTTTTCTAGATCAAACGTGAAGTTTTGTATGAATCCTAATGGAAGATCTTTTAACGGTGTGGATTGGCAGTATGACTTCTAGAAGCAGTTACCCAATTCAAAGGAAACAAGAACTTTTTGAAAACATGCAAAATAGATGAGCAACTATTCAAGTTCCTTTAACATGTAATTTCCTATTGACAATGTCTATTACGAATTCTTCATCCCATTTTCTCAGAAGGAGTGGCCAGTGTAGGAGTTCTTGATGCTGCAAAATTGTATTTCATTGTACAGTTCATTGTGCTTTGCATTTCCTTTCGCTTGTTGCTCAGTTCATAGAAATGCTGACTGAAATGCAGAATTGAATCCCTAAACAGTTCTAGCACGGGCTGTGTTTTATTCTGCAGGCTGTAATGGGAGGCAGGTGAGCACCGCAGCTTCCAGACCTCAGCCAGTGTGATTACAGTGCAGAAATATCCAGCATCGCACGAGGCTGCTGAAAGGGAACGCTCCTCTCACAGGCCGGGAATGATTTGTTGCTGTTTATACTTGGGAAACAGCCATTCCAGCTTGGAACCATAACGAAGAGAGAGAGGGAACTGCAGAGTGCCTTTGTTTTGGAGGCAGCGTGTTCATGGTCTGTACTGCAGGCAAGGAACAGGTCTGAGCTGCCTCAAGGCACAGGAGAAAAGTAAAAAACTTCATCAACAGGCAGGTGTTTGACTTCCAAATGCTGAATGCTGTGTCAGAGCCTAACTCTGGCAAAGGTTTCAGAATGAAGTTTTTTTGTAGTTTTTTGCAAAATAATATGAACTTGAAGGAACTGGTGGTGAATTTGTGTTTAACTTGTTGGCTTGTCTAGGACAACAAAGGAAACGAACACTAAACCCATCCCTCTGTTAGTACTTTCATCCACATCCCCCCCAAAAAAGGAGTTATGTGGAATACTGAAATGTCTTGCCTTGACATTTCAGAAATGAAATTCTAATTTCCTCTATGTTTGTTTTTAAAGTGCTGTTTCTTTGTAAATTGAGCACAGGCTGACCTAAGAGGTAAGCTAGAAAAACCAAACCATGCAGCGGGATCAAAAGCTTTCACTTAATTCAAAATTACTTTTGCTTTCCCTCCTCCCAGTTTTTTGTTTTCAGTTTCTCTGGAAAAATGGACTCTTTTCAGGTCAACCTGCAGAGCAAAGTCTGCTGGCCTCTCTTCCTCCTGCTGTTTCCTATTGAACCAGCTAAGTAAAAATGAAAAATATACCCATCTGCAGCACAGAAACTTCCTTTGTACACACAAAATCCCCCATCCAGGTGCAACAGGGACCACAAGAGAAATCCTCTCTGGCAGACTGCAGTGCTGGTGCAGCGGTCTGGTCCCTGACATACCAGTATCTGCAAATTGAGAGACCTTGGCTCTTTCAGCTGGAGCTTCTTCCCTGCCCCTGCCCTGTGAGCATTTCTCATGCCTGCTTTCCTTGTGGGGTCCCATGCAAGGGTAAGGTAGAGCCTGTAGCTGGAAAATATCAGTGGAATATCGGATGTTATGACAATTACAGGTGAGGAAAGCCAGCCTGTGTGGAGTGAGCTGCTCAAACGGTGAAAGGAGAAGTTGGTTCATGATCCAGAGGTAAGCTGATGGGAGGTTTGGGGACATTTTGTGTCTAGCTCAGGTGCACATCTCTGCCTGTGGCACAGATGCTTAGGATCTGTCCTGGTTTCAGCTGGGA